>VYZP01048544.1:2960-13182 GCA_013400635.1 Hypocryptadius cinnamomeus | reverse complement strand
ACCCCAATGTCCCCCCCAGGGCAGGAGCTGCGGCGGGTGAAGCCCCCCCGGCGCTCGGCGTCCTTCTTCAGCCGGGGGGGGGCCGGGGGCGGCTCCTACACCCCCGTGGCGGGGGGCACAGGGGGGGCCGGCTCCGAGCAGGGCTGAGCCCCCCCAAGACCCCCAAACCCCTCCCAGTTCAGACTGGGAGCACTGGGAGCCCCCGGAACCTCCCCCTCTTTGTACCCACACTCCCCAATAAACTGCACTGCCCCCCAGCCCCCTCTCCCCAGGCAGGGTTTGGTGGAATTTGGGACTTTTTGGGGCAAATCTGGGTCGATTTGGGGCTAACCCAGAGCAGTTTGAGGCAGTTTGGTACCAGTTTGGGGATGATTCAGGGTGGTTTGGGGCAGATCAAAGCTGATTCAGGGTGGTTTGTAACTTATTTTGGGTATTTGGGGCTAACTCGTGGCAGTTTTGAGCTAGCTTGGGATATTTGGGACTGATTTTGGATCATGCAGGGCATTTTCCAGCCAGTTCCTGGGGGTCTGAGGCCACTTTCAGTGGAGCTTGGACATTTTGGGGCCAGTTCTGGGGGGTTTGGGGCCAATTCCAGATGGCTTGGGGTCCATTCAGGGGGGTTTGGGACAAGCCGCAGCAGTTTGGGGCCAGTTCTAGGGGGTTTGGGGCCAATTCTGGGGGGTTTGTGGCCAACGTAGCCAAATGGCGGCCCCACGTGACAGCGGCCATTTCAGGCTGGGGACTCAGGGACACACGTGTGTCACACATGTCACACTTGTCACCTGTATCAGGGGCTTCTGTGTTGGGGGGGCTTTTCCCTCTCATTAGCACTAATGAGACCTTTGGGACAAATTCCACCATTTTTGGGGCAAGTCCTGCTGATTTTGGGGCATCGCTCGTTGTCCATTTGGGACCTTCACACACCCACCCAAAATCCCCCTATTTCACTATTTAACCCCATTTTCCTCCCTTTTCCCACCCAGCAGGGGTGTGTTTATCCAAAATACCACATTTTCTACCCATAAACCCCACACGCCTCCGCTCTGCGGCAAAACCTCCTCAGTCCCAAATAATTTCAATTTCTTAAGGTGCTTTCTGGAAATGTAAGGATTTTTTAAGGGAGAACCGGTGAGAGTTTTGTGGTATGGGAGGGGTCGGTGTTATCAGGGCCTAAGAACACAGAGGAACTGCTCTGAAATCCTACATTTACAAAATATAAAATGAAGAAAATAGAAATATCTGATGGGATAAAGAAATGTTTTGGAATAAATGTTATGGAAGGGAAATTGTGAAGGACATGGGTCCCCCCCCTCCGCCTCACTGTTCCTGTGGGGAGGCGCCATTTTGGCGGGGAGTGGGTTATGGCTGAATAAAAAAGGTATTTTCTGAGGAAAATAAGAGATTTCTGAGGTAAAACTTGACATTTCGGAGGGAAATAAGACATTTTTGAGGCAAATGGGGAACTTTCTGAGGGAAATTAAGCGTTTTTTATATGAATCAGACATTTCTGAGGGAAGTAAGACATTTTCTATGCAAATAGGACATTTCTGAGGCAAACTGGACACTTCTTGAGGGAAATCAAACATTTTTGAGACAAATCAGGCGTCTCAGAGGGAAATGAGACACTGATAAGGTAAAATCAAACGCTCCCGAGGCAAACCGGACATTTTCTCAGGGAAATCGGCCATTTTCTGACGGAAGTCGGTGTCATTTCTGAGGCAGACATTTTCCTGAAGGAACTCGGGCTTTTCTGAGGTAAAACCAAGGAGAAAAGGGTGATTTTTTTTTTAACTGCTCAGTCTCTCCGGACGCGGCGGAGGTGACTCCGCGCTTCCCCCGCCCAATGCGGAGCGGACGGAGCGATGGCGCCCCGCTCCCACCCCCGGCGCCGCCCCCGCGGCGACTGCGGCAAAGCCAAGGGAGGGACCTGATGAGGGGCGGGGTCACCGCGTGGACCCGCCCATGACGCGTCACTCTCGGATCCCTCCGCGCGCGGATCCCTCCGCCGGCCACATGGCCGCGGTCGGTTCACCTCTGATCCTTCCGCCGGATCCCTCCGCCGCCGCTCCCGCCCCCAAATCTCTTTTTTTTTTGCCTGTAAATGGGCGTGGGGGAGGGGTGGAATGAAAGTCGGGTGTGTGGGGGAGGGGAGCGAGCGGGGGGAGGGGGTCTGTGCCCATTTAGCGGCGGTTTGAGGGGGCCCCGCGGAGGAGGGGACGCGATGAGGTTCCCGCCTGCACGCGCCCCTTTTTGTGAGGTAATTTTTGTGTGGAAAGTCGCTAAAAAGGGTCGGGTTTTAAAAAGCTGGGAATCCTCAAGGAAATGGTGAGTTTAGCGTGAGGGATTGAGGTGGTTTCGCCTCAAAAACCTACTAAGAAAGGGAGCTAGGGAGACTGGAGGGGCAGCCTCCCACTTCGGGTTTAAAAGCGGCCATTTCGGTTTAAAAAGCAGCTGAAAAGATTCAAGGTTTGGCTTAGTGGTGATTTTTGGGGGCAAAACCTTTGTCCTGTGCCCCAAAAATGGCTTAAACTCACCTTAAAGTGCTTTTGAGGATCTTGAGAAGACTTAGTGCTGTCCTAGCTTTAAAAAAAATCTAAGCCTGATTTTTTTATTCCATTTTTTCCCTTATAAACACCGAAGATTTGGTAAAGAGCATCTTTCCATAGGAAAATGCTTTAAAATGGCCTCTCCAGCCTCAGCTCCTGAGAAAAAAGCAGCTTTTGGGGTATTTTCATGCAGAAAACGTGAACTTTGGACATGTCAGAGTTGCTAAAATGATTTTATATTTTAAACTAGGGTTTAAACCACCTGCAAATGGGTGAATTATTGCTGTAAAAATGATCATTGAGCTAAACCTTCCCTAAAATCAGGGTATTTTTAGGGGAGGCCTTTTCCAGCACCTGAAATGGGGGAAAAAATTACATTTGAGAGCCTTAATGGTGGAATAACCTAGAAAATAATTAATAACAATAAGGAAATCGTTTCTCCTGCAGGAAACGCCCCAAAAATGTCGGAACAGCTCCTCCCACACCCCTAAAATGCCTCATCGGTTTCATCAGCAGCTTTAATTAGCCCCAGAGCAGCTTTAATGAATGATAATTAAAAGATTGGGGAGGAGGTTGTCCCCTCCCTGCCAGCAGTTTTAGGGAGTCATTTCCTGTCCGGAAACGCCTCAAAATGCCAAAAAAGTGCCTTAAAATGCCAAAATAATGCCTTAAAATGCCTCAGAATAATAGGGCTTTATTCCCCTTGTTGAAAACAGAGACTTCCATGACTCGGCATGGCCTGAAATGTAGATTTTGATGCATTTCTGTCGTGAAAAAGGAAACAAAAATGGTGGTTAGAGCTGTGCTGGATCAGGTTGGAAAAAAGGGTTTTAAAAAGTGCTGTTTGGGCTTTTTGGGGAACAAAAAGTGGTGAAAATTGGACTTTGGGGTCTGTGTTCCCTCAAGAACTTTTTCCCCCCCCCAAGATTTGTGACCCTTTTGAGGAGAAACGGCGCCTTTTTGGCAGCGGCCCAGCCCCGTGACGCAGCAAAAGCAAAAACCAGAGTAAAATGAATGAATAAAAACCAAAAAAAACCCCTCCAGAACCACTCAGAAAGGTCGAAGCGAGGGATTTTAGGGCAGAATTGGCCAAACCGCACAAAAAATCATTGTTTAATTTAACCATTTTCGTGCTGGACCGGGTGGGGCTGCCGAAGGCCCCGGCCGCGGGGGGAGGGGGGGGCGCGGTTTGTGAGGGGAAAAAATCAAAGAAAGGGATAAAAAAAGTGAAATAATGAAAATAGAGGCTTTTTCACACTGCGAGCGGTTGATTTTGGGGGGATTTTGGGGGTTGCTGTCCTTTTTTGGTGATTTTAGGGACTATTTTGTCGCCCCCGCGGGGGCGTCGCTGGGCCGCTTATAAGCGAGGGCCCCGCGCCGGCAGCGCCCGGCCGAGAACCAGCCCCGAAACGGCCCGAATTCGGCCCAAAACCGCTTAGAGCTGCTCGATTTTATACAAAAGGCTCCTAAAATGGCTTTATTTCCTACCGAGAGCTCAAAAAATGGCTTTATTGCCTACGAAAAGCTCTTAAAGCTGCGATATTTTATAGAAAGAGCTCCTAAGACTGCTTTGTTTCATAAAAGCGGCTCTTAAATATTTATTTAAAGAAAAGAGACAAAAGCTGTTTCCTTTAAGGAAAACTGAGCTCTTAAAGCTGCTTTCTTTCAATATAAATCCTTAAATTGCGGCGATTCCAGTAATGGGAAAAGCCGGGGCGAGCCGGGGCACTTTTAATTGAAAGAAATGAATGAAAAACGTTAAAAAAGCTCTTAAAGCTGGTTTTCATTTAAACCGAAGCTTCTAATGCTGGTTTTTAAGAAATCGCTGCTTTCAAAGCCGATTTCTGGGAGAAGAGGCAGCTCTCGCAGCTCTTTAATTCTTAAAATATCCTAATGTGATATTTTCGAAAAGCCGGAGCAAGCTGGGGCCATTTTAACTTAAAAAGAGCTTTTTAAGCTTCTTTAATTTAAAGAAAGAAAAAGCGCTTGATACGCTGTTTTCTGCTAAAAAAGCTCCTAAATTTAATTTTTTTTAAAAAAGCTCCTAAAGCTTTTAAAAAATGTAATTTTGTCCCCAAGTGGGGCCGGGCCGGGCAGCGCAGGCGGGGGCGGCCGGTTTGGGGTGAAATGCGGCATTTTCAGGCTCAGGATGGATTGAGAGGAGCCAATTTTGAGGGAAGAGCAGGAAAACTGAAGAGTGAAGATGGAGTCGGCAGGGAAAGGAAAGTTTTTCTTCGCAGTGGCCCCATCTGGGGGGAAAAAAAGGACTTTTTGGTAACATGGCGGCAGTTGGGCAGGGGAGGAGCAGAGAGAAGAGAGGAAAAAAAGGACAGACAGAAAATAGAACAAAAAAAAGGAGAAAATAGAAGAAAATCAGGAAAAAAGAAAATAGAAAAAAAATTTAGAACAAAGAAAATTGAAAACAATTGAAAAAATAGAAATTGGAAAAAAGAAAATTGAAAAAGCATAGAAAAAATGGAAAAAATAGAAAATAGAAAAAAGAGAAGAAAATTGGAGAATAGAAGAAATTAGAAAAAAAAATTTAAAATTTGAGAAAATAGAAGACAGAAAAAAGAAAATCGAACAAATAGAAAATAGAAGAATATAGAAAAAATAGAAAAAATGAAAATAGACTGTAAATAAATAGAAAAATACAATTGTAAAAAATACAATTGGGGAAAATGAAACTAGAAAAAAGAAAATAGAAAATTATAGAAAAAAAGAAAAACGCAAGTGCTGAAAATTTGAGAAGATGGAAGTGAAAGAAAACAGGGAAAAAATCAGAAGAGAGAAAATAGAAGAGAATAGAAGAGAGGAAAAATCAGAGAAAATCAAAGAGGATTTAGAGGAGAAAATAGAAGCGAAAAATAATGAAAAAAAGAAGGATAAAGGGAGACAAAAAGGAAGAAAAATCCCGATTTGGGCCCCGGAGCCGGGAAAATTGAGGAATTTGAGGAAAATGCCCCAAACGGAGCCGGAGGCAGCGGCCGGGTGAGGCCCCACCCCCACCGGGGGTTTGGGAATTTTGGGGGGATTTGGGGGGTTTTGGGGTTCTGTCGTTTCAGGCGCCGCCGCCGTCGCCCCTTCCCCTTCCCCCTTTTTCTATTAAACTCCCCAGAAATGGGGAAAACCCCCCAAATTCCTCCAGCGCCCTCCGGCTCCGCCGCTCCCGCCGGCGCCGCTCAGTAAGTGTCCAAAATCTTTTGTTTTTATCCCAAAGGCGTCGCGCGGGAGGGGCCGGTGATAAAAAAAAAAGGGAGAGAAATGATCAAAGAAATGTTTTGTATTTTTTTTGGGGGGGTGGAAAAAGGGGGAGGGGGTGTCTCGAGTCTTTTTCCCCCTTAGGGAAGCAGCAAAACGCAGGGAAAAAAAGGCAAAAAAACGGTGAGAAAAAGCCAAGGAAAGGGAAAAAAAAAAGAGGATTTAACCAAAAAAGGCCAGTCTGCACTCAAAACGCGCTCAGGAGATTCCGGCAGGGATTTGAGGAGAAAACCCCCAGATCTGGGTAATGCAGAGAAGTAAGAGTCGATTTAATTTCATTTTTTGGGGAAGTCTGGTTTTGGTGGGAAGGGGGCGGTTTTGGGGTGTTTTCCGCCCTTTCCGCAGCCGCAAGTGAGAGGAGTCAGCAGCATCAAAAAGAAGCTTTTTTGCCCCAAAGTGAAGCTGGAAGAGCAGGAATGTGGCTCCGGGAGCTTTCCTTAGGAAAAAGAAAAACGTAAAACCCCCCCAAAAACCCCGTGGAGGGAGGGGCTGGAGCAGGCGTGGGGGGAGGGGACAATAATCATGTTTTCAGGTTTTTTCTCCAAAACCAGCAGCAGGAATGGTTAAATTTAGACTTTTGTCCCCAAAACCAGTAAGTGTAGGAGCGAGCAAGGGGCGGGGAAGCCTCGAATTTGAGGCAAAACCCCCCCAAATCGGCGGTGGCAGGTACCGGGTGCGCCCCTCCCCCACCCTGAGCCCCCCCGGGACCCGCGCGGGTGGGGTGGGGGGGAGGGGCGGCGGATTTGGGGCGATTCCGGCTGGTTTGGGGCGTCGGGAGGCGGGGGGAGCGCGGGGACCCCCCCCGGACGTGGCATGCGGGCACCTCCCGACCCCAAATCCCCCCAAAACCGGCGGAAAACCGCGACCTTCGGGCGGTTTGACCGATTCGGCCGCTTTTCCCCCCAAAAATTGATTGTGCTGACAGGGTGTGTGTGGGGGGGGGTCTCGTGGGTGTTTTTTGCAGCCCCGCCGGCCCTGCCCCCGCCAGAGGAGCCTCCAAGAGCCAGACTGGGGCAAAAAAACCCCAAATCAGGGTCTGCAGGAACATTAGGGAGCCAGAAATTGGTATTTGTGCCGCTTTCACCCCAAAATGGGCCACTCCAGGGATGGAAAGGGAGGGGGAGCTTTGGGTTTGGCTGCTTTCCCCCCAAAAAAAACCCCAAAATTGCTAAAATTGCCTCAGAATGCGCTGCTTGTAGGGCCCACCTCCAAGCTGGGAATTTTAACCAAAGCCAGGGCTTTTTAACCCAAGAAAGTGCTTAGTCAGCGCCTTCGCGTGGTGCCTGGGGAGGGGGAGGAGCTTTTCAACCATTTTCCCCGGATTTTCCCCCAAAGGAAAGGGATGGAGGAGCAGGTGTGGGGGATGGGGGGTTGGGTGTTGTCTCTCTCCCCTCCCCACAGTGACAGTGCCAAAACCGCCTTGATTCGCCCCAAAATGGACAATTTGCTCCAAAAACAAAAAGGCTTAAAAACTAGAAATTCCCCCCAAAATAAGAGGCAGGAAAAGGTGAGCCAGCAGAGTAAGTACCGGCGGGGCCCCGGGACGCGCCGACCCCAAAATCCCCCGTTCTCAGCCCGAGCTGCGAGGGGGGCGCGTGATTAACCCCAAAATCCCCATTTCTGAGCTAATTCTGCGCCGGGGGTGCGCGTGGGACCCAAAGTGGCCCTTTCTGAGCCCGTTTAGCGCCGGGGGCGCGCGTCTGACCCCAAATCCCCATTTCTGACCTCGTTGTGCTCCGGGGGCGCGGGATTAACCCCAAATCCCCCGATCTGAGCCCATTTTGCGCCCTAAATCCCCCTTTCCAGCCCTATTTTGCGACCGGGACGCGCCTGTGACCCCAAATCCCCGTTTCTCAGTCTGTTTTGCGCCTGGGCCGTCACTCGGACCCAAAATCCCCATTTCTCCGCCCAAATTGCGCCGGGGGCACGTGCTGGGCCCCAAACCCCCCAAAGCGCCCGTTTTCGGGTGTGCTCCGGCCCCAAATTCCCCACATTTTGCCCCAAATCGCATGGGGCGGGGCCGGACCCGTTTTGGGGAGGTTTTTTGGTTTTTATTTTTCCCGTTTCGGGAGGTTTTTTCTTTTCCTGAGAAAACTTTTCCCTGTTTTCTCAGGTTTTGCTTTTTCTCCTCTGGACCCAAAAAGGCCGAAAAAAAAGCAAAAGGCGCCGGTGGTGGCACCCCCGGGACCCCCCGGGGCGGGGTTCGACCCCCCGCGGTGCCGCTGCTGCTGGCCTGGGCCCCTATCGCGACAGAGACCCCCATATCGTGACAGAGACCCCCTCATATCACAAAAGGGAGCCCCATATTGTGGTGGAGACACCCCATTTTTTCTCCTTGACTCGGGGAGCTCAAAATCCAGAGAAAAGGGTGAGCCCCATATCCCAACAGGGACCTCATATCGCGACAGGAGCCCCCGCATTGCGATGAGGACCCATTATCATGATGAGAATTCCCCCTCATTTATTCACACGGCTTTGGGTGATGCATGGTACAAGGTTGGGGTGATTCCATGTCGTGACAGGGACCTCTTTTGGTAATAGGGCCCCTCATATCGTGACAGGGACGCCTTACTGTGACAGGGACCTGCTGCCCTCGTTTTCCCAGAGCCCCACACTGGGTGACCCACAGTTCCAGGATGGGGGATCCCCCTATCACGACAGGGATCATCTATCGCGATAACAACTCACATTTTGCAAGGGCTCCATATCCCGACAAGACCCTGGATCGCTCTGAAGACAAGTATTGAGACAGGACCCCCCCTGTCACGATAGTGCTCCTGTATCGTGACAGGGCCCCTGTGCCAAGGAGCCAGGCCCATGGGGGGGCGCTGTATCGCTGTGAACCCCCATTATCAGGACAGACTCTACTGCAACGGGACCCCCCTATCGCGACAGGGACCCCCAGTGACCAATAAACTGCAGAGTCCTGACCGGCCTTGTGTCGTCATTGGGGCTGGGGGGGGGGTGACATTGGTGCGTGTGACGTCATTGCCTGTTCCCCCTGATGTCATGGCAACGGGCTGGGTCCGCTTGGTGACGTCACCGCCGCTTCCTGCCGCGTGTCCTTTACAAGCCCCGCCCCTCCCCGCTGGTTTTGGCCTCGCCCCTTTTTCCCCCGCCCCATCCCCGTTCCTGGCATCTCATTGGTTCTTTTAGGCCCCTCCCCAGCCCCTTATTGGCTCTGCCGGGCCCCGCCCCTCGCTCCTCCCATTTCCCACCCCGGCCCTCTCATTGGCTCAACCAGACCCCACCCTTGGCCTTTCATTGGCTCACCGAGGCCCCGCCCCCGGTCCGTCACCGGATCCTCCCGCCCGGCGCCGCCGCCGCTTCCTCCGGGCCCGCTCCGGCCCCGGGACCCCCTCGGAGCCCCGGGAGCCGCCGGGAGCGCGGGCCCGGCCCCGCCATGTGGCTCTTCTCCCGGGACCCGGTGCGGGATTTCCCCTTCGAGCTGGGCCCGCCCGATGCGGATCCCGACGCGGACCCGCTCCCGGACCCCGCGGCCCCGGCCCCGCTCTGGCGGCTGCTGCGGGGGCGCCGCAAGGTGGGGGGAGTTGTGTGTGGGGGGGGTCCCGTGTCCCCTCGTGTGTCCCCTCCCTGTCACCGGATCCCTGCATGGCCACGGCCCGCCATCCCTGCTCCGAGTCCTCTTCATGTCCCCACGACCCCCATCCTTGTCCCTCGGTGTCCCCACCCCCGGTGTCCCTCGGTGTCTTCATCCCTTTGTGCCCCAGCTCTCGTTGTCACCTGTCCCCACGTCACCGTATGTCCCCCCTTGACCCCCCCGTGTCCCCCATCGCCAGGTCCCAGCTGTCTCTATCCACGTGTCACCACTGTCCCCACATCTGCATTTGTCCCCTCATGTTCCCCGTGTCCCCACCGTGTTCCTCTGTCCTGTCGTTACTCTGGCCCCGCTTGTCCCCACAGTGTCCCCCCCTTTCCCCCCTGTGCTATTCCCCACGCTGTTCCCTCACTGTCCCCATGTCCCCCCGTCCCCTGCTGTCCCCTGACTGTCCCCGTGTCCCCAGGCCGATGGCGCTCCGGTGTCGGTGTTTGCCCACAGCCTGGGCCCGGGGGGTGACCCCGGTGCCACCGCGCTGGCCCGGGCGGGGCTGAAGCGGCTCCGCAGCCTCCGGCACCCCAACATCCTGGGCTACCTGGACAGCCTGGAGGTGACGGGATTAGGGACGGCAGGGGGACAGTGGGGACACTGGGGGAGGTCACAAGGACATGGGGGATATTGGGGGAATGAGGGGATGGGGGTGAGTGGGGGGATATGAAGGGATGGGGACCTTGGGGGGACATGGGGACAATGGGAGGACAATGGTGACACGGGGAATGAGCAGTCAGGAGGGGACAGGGGGACGCTGTGAGGGGTATTGGGGGACAGGAATGGTGGGGACAGCGAGGGGACAAAG
>VYZP01048542.1:0-13680 GCA_013400635.1 Hypocryptadius cinnamomeus | reverse complement strand
TGAAGGAAGAAATGTTCAGGTTTGATTTAATGATGATGTAGCCCAAATGTTATTTGAAATTTTTCAGTGATAAAATTTTGGAAAACTTTGTATAAAAAGTATTTCTAGCAAAGCCTATAAAGGGTTAGGTACCATACAATGCTGCATTCAGAATAATGTAGAGAGTTTAATATTTTCAGGTCTTTCTTTAGCACTATTTATGTTATGTCTTAGATGTAATGCTTCTGACTCTGTACTTCCACTAGACTTGATTTCATAGCTACGTTCTTTTTGTTTCTAGTATCAGAGTGTCTTCTCTGATCAAGGTAGTGTAAATGCTGTCTCCTTTAGTATCTTCAAAATATTTTGTGGCTATCTATATGGACATTTATCCACACTTTCCCTTTCATCCTACAAATCCTCTTAATGAGTCCCTGTTTCCCCTTTTCTAGAACTTTTAACTGTATTATTTTATACCTTATTGTAACTCAGTCCTGCTGTTCACTACAGGTTATCAAGTGCTAGCTCTAATCGACCAGACCAGACACCAATTCACAAGGCTATTTTAAATTGATTCCATTATTCATAGACCACCATTAAGGCCGTCTGTGGCACCTTAAGGAGTCACTCTATAAAATTTTACAGAACAATTTTTCCATCTAAAATTCCTCCAAGGAACTTTGAATTAACCAGGTTAAGGTAGGATTATGAGTCTTTTGTTGTCATTCATGGAGGGAGGGAGGAAGGAAGAGGAGGATAAAAATACTTGTGCATTACTAAATTGCCAAAACCTGGATCAAAGGCCTGAAAGATCCTGTAAGAGGGGAACAATAGATCTTTGTTTCATAGAATTGGATTGCTTGTATCTGTTTGCTACATTTTAATGAGACTGTTAAAATTGCAATTACTGCAATGATAAATTGAAGTTCTCTGTCTATATGACATGCTCCATTCCTGCTCCCTATAGGATTTACACAATTTTCAGTTTAGTGTGTGTTCTATTCAGTACATTCTCACATTGATGTCCCCTAAATTTTAATCCCCTTTATGTTTGTGGAAAACACGCTTTTGTCCTCCTTTGATTTGGATTATGATTTGAAATTCATTAGACACATCTATCTGGTGAATTAACTGAGGATAAAGCATTGTGGAATTAGCTGTAGCAGCTAAATCATGGGGACCTGGTGTTCTCCATTACTTCATGATTTAATATTAGAACACAAGGCACTAAACATGAAGTAGATATCTGATTTTGAAAAAAACAGTAGAGGATGATTAAAGCTGATATTTTCAAAGCTGAAATTCAACAGAATTTCCAGAAATGGTCCATTGTAAGTTCCTGCCTTACTTGCATGTAATTTGGATGATTTTTTTAATGTACATTTCAACTAAAATTAAATATTTAATAATTTAATTCATTCAGAATGAATGAATGAAAAATGGAAAAGATTCAGAACAATGTTATTTAAGAATTTTCATATGATGTTACAAGGATCTGAAATGAAACAGGAATTCAGATTTAAATAAAATATATGCTACAGCATAACTTACAGAAATAGCAGCACTTTCAAAAATGACAGTGATCATTCAATATATTTTATATTAGTAGTTATAATCACTGAAGAATCTGTGCTCCTGATCATACCCAAATTTTCACTAGTTCCTAAACTTTGTGAGACTGTTGATATGACAGACCAAAAAATTAAGTCATATTTCTTTTCCCCTTATGGCTCATATGGGAGACTGAACTGTGTGTACATCATTCTCTTTCTTAAATTTTATTTGAAAGTATACGACTGCTAAAGAGAAAGTTTTATGACTGATTTCCAGAGAACAGAGGTGAGAAAGGAAAAAACACATCAGAACACAAGTTAACATTCTGCTATTGAAAAGAGATTTTCCTAATTCTCTGTAGTGCATTATTTTCTGTTCCATGGGCATGTGTTGTCACCTGCAGTTATAATTCCTTTCTCTCTTAGCTGCAAAACCAGGCTGAGGAAAAGCCATCTGAATCACAGAATCACAGAATGAGTCAGGATTGAAGGAGGCCCAGGGGGTCATATGGTGCAAGCTCCCTGCTCAAGCAGTGTCATCCCAGAGCACAGGGCACAGGGTCTTGTCCAGATGGTTCTTCAATATCTCCAGTGAGGGAGACTTCAGAAGCCACAGTTCAGACTAGGAAGGACTACTGCACATGGAATCAGTCTTCACAGTATCATCAGTGACTGAGAAGTCCTTTTGCTTCATAGAGCAGTATTTTGACTCCAGGGGTGTTTCCATTGTACACCTTTTGTATGTCCAACAACTGTTTCTTTCATCCAATCACTAAAAGATTATCAGATCCTCCCCAAGCTCTCAAAGCACCCTCAACTTCGTTAAACTACTACTGATTGAATTGCTTTCAATGAATCAAGATGTCTTTTTTGTTCCTTGTGACTCTGCCTTCATTTGTCCCTGTGGTATTCTGTCTCATATATTACATTTTCTTTCTTATTTTCCAGACAAATTGAATAGACTTTTGAGCAGAATAGAATAGTCTTCTCAATTTCCTGTGTTGTCTTTCTTCTGGTCTTCCCTTTACAGATAACTGAAATATAGTTTGCCCTATAATTAAAAAAAACCCCCAAAACCCAGTTCCAAGTCATGTTTTTCTCCCTACCCACTAGAAATAAAATCCATTAATTACTAATTTAGGCATAAGTGCACTGAAGTGTTAAGGATTTCTCTCTCCTAGTTTTCATAGGTATATCCTCTCTTAATTTCTCATAACCTTCCTAGACTCTTCCTTTAGATCTTTCTTTCTCCCCAAAGCATACATTAACAACTAGACACAATTTTGGTGTCTGAGTGTGACATAAAAAAATCCCTCTCTATGCACCCATGGATAATACTAGTGGAAAATCAACTTTTAGATTTGCGCAGAAAACAGTTTTCCTTACAATGAAATTTCTTTAATTTTTTGGTTTGTTGATTTGTTTGTTTGTTCGTTTGTTTGTTCTATAAAGTATGTTTCCTTCCACAGACAAAAAGAGTAAGAACACAGAATATCCAATACTTTGTAGACTAGAGTACCATATTATAGTATCTTAGTTCCTGAGGTGCTAGCCTGACTACATGCACTTCGTCTAATTTTTTTTCTTGGGAATTTTCCACTTTGTACAAGTAAAAAGTGTTAAATGGACAAAGACCTGTACTTACATTTTCAGCAGCTCAGAATAAACACAACTACCAGAGTCTCTTCAAAAGTGGTACCTTCCTACGGATAGTTGTGATGTCAACATTTGGTATTGACACTGATAATTTTGAAGCAACACAAAACTTTATGCAGTAGTCATGAGAGATATACTGGTTCATCAAATCCCTCCTTGGGAAAACATTGATCTACAAATAATTCTGAGAATAACTGGCTGCTAGTAAATCTGTATTTATTTTGTTTACTGTACCAATCCACTCTATTTGGACCATACCAATGGAACCTGGAGTAGAGAGAAGTGTAGTCACGAGCAGCCTCAGCTCTGTAGTCTGTTTCCTGTGAGAGATTGCATATGGAGTTTTTGGAGTCTGAAGGTAGCCAAAGGAAACCTCTGAAATTTTTGCTTTTAGTATCACCAAAAAGGTTTTTCACCATTACCAGTGGGGGGGAACAAAAAAAACAACCCAAACAAAACAAAACCAAAAGGACAAGGTGATAGGTGATTACTTGTACAAAAGAGATTCTTTAACATTACCAAAAACACAGGAGTAACTTGGAAATTTAATTTTTTTGGGGGATTTTTTTTGGGTTTTTTTTTTTTTTTTGAAGACAAATCAAGCACTCAGAAAGAGAAATTAAACACATGTGCAATAGAGAAGTTGTTAAAAGATAAAATATTCAAGAAAACAAGGAAGTAGCCAAAGTAGAAATAGATGGCTTTAAATCTCTGGGAAAATATTTCTCACCTATGGTATTGCCTACATGTATAACAAAGTCATTTTTACTTGCTTAGCAGAACTCCTCACATACAGTATTATGGAATGGTAAGGATGAAAAAATATTACTAAATCCCATCTTCATGACATAAAATAACAAAAACTACAGCTGAACTAAAAAAGATTATTTTTTCACTGAGTTTTATAAAGGAATTTTTAACTAAAAACTTTTCACCCTAAAGAAAGTGCTAAAACAATCCATATATGTTTATTTCTTTAAAATTTTGAGATAAAACAAAAGTAAAATGTGTTCAGTGATAGCTATGAGAATTGAATATCTTACATGTAATTTCAGAGTTGCCATAATAACTATTTCAATAAATCATATTTTTACACCAAATAATGCTCTGAACTATGGAAAAACTCAGTACTTTCTCAGTACTTTAGTAAGAACACTCAGTGCCATGTAACACGTGATGCAAATGTGTCTGAAAAAACCAAATTATCTAAAGGATTATTTTACGGTCAGTAAACTGAAAAGTGAATTGGGGATAACCTTTCACTAAGTCAGGTACTTATATAAATGTGTAAATGAGCAAACATGGCTTCCATTGAAAATTTAATTAATTGACTACATCTTACTACCTGTAAATGGTGAGAATGATACTTCCTTTTTCCTGACATTAGATTGCACTGCTCTTTTGGTTGCAAGCTTTTGAGGCTGGAAGAAATTTTCTAGCAGAATGGTGTGTGTAACAAGTATCTAATGTTGGCAACAGTCCCTGGGTTTTGCTATAAATCCAATATGCTTTTTGGATGAAAGTGAGTATGTGTAGAGCAATTTTAAGTGCATTTTGATGAAGAATTCAATGCAAATCAAAATATTTCCACAAACAATGAAGATCATCAAATGACAGAGTCTAAGAGATGTGGTTGTATTTGTGTGCTTTGTTCTTGCACCTGATGCAAGATCATCCCCATCTTCTCAACCCCTGTGAGATCCTACCTGAAGTACTTTGTACAGTTCTGGTGTTCCCACCATAGCAACGGCATAGGAGCAAGCCCAGAGGAGAGACAAAATTGATAAGAGGACTGGAGTACCCCTCCTATAAAGACAGGATGAGACAGCTGGGACTGTCCAGCCTGGAGAAGGTTGTGTGGAGCCCTCATGGCAACCTTCTAGTATCTGAAGGGGGCCTACAGGGAAGGCAGAGAGACTCTTCATCAGGAACTGTAGTGATAGAACAAGGAGTAATAGGGACAAATTGAAGGAGGGCAAAATTAGGTCAGACACTAGGAAGAAATTCTTTACGCTGAGGGTGGTGAGACAGCGGAACAGGTTGCCCAGAAAGGCTGTGGATTCCCCAAGCCTGGTGGTGTTCAAAGGCAGGCTGGATAAGGCCTTGAGCAACCTGGTCCAGTGGGAGGTGTCCCTGCCCTTAGCATGGGGGCTTGGGACTAGCTGGTCTTTAAGGTCCATTCCAACCCCTTAACATTCTATGACTAAGGCAGCTCACTGCTCCAGTACCTTTATTTTCTTTCACTTCCAACAAAAGCATACTAACTGAAAAATCTTGACAATGTTTGAAGCATATAGGTCATTTACAATCATGATAACTTTCATCACTCTGAGAGGTACCTTGATTACAACAGGATGAGAAAAAAATAAAGTCTTGCTGGGGAAAAAATATGAAAAAAAACAAGAAGCAATAATTTTACTTTCAAATTCTCATTTTTGAAATGAATAAAACACCCTACAGCATAAAGAAGCTGTCTGAACTGACAAGATTATTAAAACAACCCTTTTCTATTCTGTGTATGTCTTCTTCAGGACAGCAACTGAAGAACAGGAATATTTATGGCACTTTTTCATGACACTGATAGTAATGTCACTTGCATGAAAATAAAGAAATATTGAGGTTCAGATTCCAAACCTTTTCTAATGATAATGAGATTGTCAACCCAAGGATTTTTGATAGATGTCTGACATTTCTGAGAATAACTCTGATAGGTTTTTAGTAGACATCACATCCTTTGCTAAAGGATACACAGCACAAAGCATAAACCTTTTCAAAACAGTTCAAACACTTTGACTAAAGTCTTAAGGCATTAAGTCTAAAAGTAAAGGTACTCTTTTTTTGTGTCCTCTTATTAGTGCATCATTTGGTGTCTGGGTGTCCATTAGGAATTTTTTGTTTACTAATTTTGTTACTACAGTTGTTACTACTTCGGTGAATTATGCAAAATTAAAACACACAAAGCAAGAAAAAAAAATCAAGACAATAGATAACATAATATAATATGAAGTGTTGGATCTGGATAAAAGAATAAAAAAGAAATTTAAGTAAACGTGGTCTTAGAAACACAGAAATTTGCAAATGGCTACAACTTAGTGCATGAAAATATGTTTACATCGACCGAAATTGTAGATTTACTTCTCTGGACATTTTGAATAGGTTTTGATTGTTCTTTCTAATATTTCTATCTAATGTAAAAAATTGTTTAGCCAACACCAAAATACATGGCTATGGTCTTCCAGTTTTAGGTAACAGATTCTGAGGTAATAGAGAGTTGACTGTCAATCAGGCTTCTGAGAAAAAATCTCCACAATTACAAGGTTAAGTAATCTATCAGTTTTCTGAATAAGTCATTCCTGTTTTGGTAAATATACTATCTAAAAAAAAAAAAAAAAAAATCAGAGCCTGGATCCACAGATAAAGCAAGGACAGTGTTTTACACTATGGTTTACCCCTTCAACATCTTCAATGATACTAAAAATATAAATGTATCTGTTTGCAATGTAATTTTTCTACATAAAATTGGATGCTTAATTCAATTGCCAAAACTTGAATGTGCAGAGCCATTTGAAAAACTCTGTGCCATGGAAAACATCAAAACAGGGCTTGAAAATATCACATGGAATCTCTTCTTGCTTTGGCCCAAGCTACTAGACTCACTAGAGGTTAGGTCAGTCATCTCCAGTTCCACTAAAAATTTTTTGTTCTTGCAAGTGAATTGAATTTCTAGTCAATGTAGCAAACAGTGTATAGAGGGATTGTCATCCATCCAAGCAGAGATATCTAATTGAGTGCCATAGTTTGATGCTGGCACAATGCCAGTGCCCCCATGAAAATACACTTTCCCCAGTGGCAGCTGTGAGATGTGACCAGGAATAGAGCAAAAGAGGCTCCAGCTTAAGAATAAAGAGAAAAAAGAAACTTTATTAACTACAATATACAGGGAAAAAAATCTTCAGAATGAAAATTTTCCAAATACATTCCTCCTCCTCCCCCCTCTCAGATAATCAACTTTCAGCCCATCACCACCCCTCAAATAGTCAACTCTCAGTCCATCACTACCCCTCAAATAGTCAACTCTCAGTCCATCACTACCCCTCAAATAGTCAACTTTCAGTCCATCACCACCCCTCAAATAGTCAACTCTCAGTCCATCACCACCCCTCAAATAGTCAACTCTCAGTCCATCACTACCCNGCTGTGCTGCTGATATCACAGCACAGTCCAAGCAGCACAGGCACGGGCTCTCTCTCCCCCCCACCTCTCTCTCTCTCTCTCTCTCTCTCCCCCTCCCGGGGGATGAGGGGGGTCCCGATGCCTCTCTCTGTCCTCCACCCTTCCATCTTGCAAAGCCTTCACCCCCTCCTGTGCCCAAGGCTCCGGCCTGCCTCACCAGGCCGCATGGCCTCCCCTCCCCCGCCCAGCCCTGGCTGGGCAGGGCAGGTCTGACCTCCTTCACGGACCGGAACCAAGAGAGTTCTCCTGGGCATTCTCTGCTCTTTTAACCCCTGTGTGTTCTCAGAGGCGGTCCATACCTTCAGTGGCCAAACCAGGTGCCAATATTCAAATCCAAGCACTGATTGGTTTGACCACAACCTCCAAAAAAAAAAACCTCACTTCCTTCTCAACCTAGGACATTGAGGGTGAACTGAAGTTTTCTCATTCTGATTATGCTTTCTTTCTCAGCTTTGTGTTTCTACAAACGCACTGACATTTGCTGATGGTGTAACTGCTGGAGTCGTGTTCTAAACCAGATTAGTGAAACAACATACATTACAAAATAAGAAAGAACACATATTTTCATTTCCAGAGGAGAAAATGAATACAAGATTACATTATCAGTCACAATGTTCTGATGATTGTTCTTTTTGTCTGTATTATCTCTGTGGTACAATGATAGCAAACAGTACAAAAATTCCCTCCCTACAATGACTTAATTAAGCAGGCAGGAAACAAAAAAAAAGAAAAAGCTAATCCAGAACTACACACATTGCTAATTAACTTTCTGAGAGATGGAGAAAGCAGGTAAGCAAACCCTTCTAACACGTATTCAAACCAAATTTCTTTAACCTAAATGAACCATATATGGGTTTTGTTACAATTAAGCGCATTCATTGGATAGAGTTGATGATCCAAATGGAAAGGTCAGACACAGGTCTGAGGCAGAGCTTAAAAACAGACATGTCAGTAATACATATTAGTAGGCAATGAGTAAATACTATGGAAGATACAGGTTCAGTGGTAAAAAAAGTGAAAAGGGCTATGACATTGGAAGAACAAGTGTAATAGGAGGAGACAGGAGGAGGAATAAAGAAGCATGGAGTGACACTAAGATAAAGATGTTGTAGGAGAAGACTCTACACATCACTGGCTGGCACAATTCCTAATGGCTGCAGGCTGGCAATCTCCTCCCAGAAAAGCACTGTTCTTCCTGTACAGCCCAATGCAGAGCCATGGTTTCCCCATCTCTGCACCTTCACACTGAAGTTAGACACATCAATCCATCTTGAATACACTCTGCCTGCATCATCTGTATTATCACATTCACAATCTCCAATAAACTGGGAAAAATAGTCTTATCCTCTCAGTCTACATTCTCATTTTAGTTTTGGATGTGACTTTTAGCACAGCTGGGACTTCTCTTGGTGATTAATTTCCAAACAGATGCAAAAGATCTCATACCCTTTCTCATAAGAAAGGTTGCTCAGAAATGTCTCTAGACTAAGATGTCTACTTTGTAGACATCTTGCTGAGAAGTTCTTTTTCATGTGTGGCAAAGAGGGAGAAGGACAGGGATGATGGCAGGTGACTGAAAACATATATGGAAGCGTTGTCTTTTTTCTGTTTTGTTTGTTTGTTTGGTTGGTTGGTTTGTTGTTGCTGTTGTTTTTGTGTTTTTTGGGGTTTTTTTTAAGTTAGCTTGTGTGGATTGCAGTTCACAATATTTTTTTTAAGAAGAAAATACTGAAAGGGCACAAACCGTATAGTCTGGTGCTACATATACTTAAAATACAGTCTTGTGGATGTTTAAGAATTGATCCACGACTTACTGATGAACCTTAACCAATTAATAGTGACTTCTATAATAGATGAAACAGAGAAAGATTTTGTACTTCATATGCACACTGAGCATCTATATTCTTTTTCCTTTAGATTTATGAAATGAAGGCTTTTATAGCTGCAATTTAATGGAAGATTTTAATGCTCCAGGTAAAAATAAAAGGTAGCTGAATATACTGAAGTATTTATTAACTGCGTCTGGTTCTCTGAGGGTTTGTATCAGCAAGATCCACTGACTGAGCTGAAAAATTTGTTCTGGTATATTATGGCACAAAACTTTTTTCCTCGATAGACCTACTATGATTAATTTTCAAAGCCTCCTGCAGTCTGACATTCAAGGTAGCAATATTTAAAAGACACAAAGAACTAGGAGGTGCTCAAGTCTCATTTAAATTAACTACTTCATCCTATCTTTTTCTCTTAATCATAATAAATCATATTTGATGATAATGCATTTTTTTAAACCGCTTAAAAAAGAAAACAAAGTGTTATTCTATATTTTTTGCTACTTCTTGGCAATAGAAAGTCCACTCTAAATTTCTCTCACGGAAAGATTTTGGTCACATATCTGTGGCATGAAACATAGCAAACAAAATGCCATATTCAGGCTAATACCAAATAATAAAAGTTAGCAAGCTTTAGGTGAAAGAAAAGAACTTTGAAATAGGAGTAAAAAAAGAGATGTTTGGGCTCCGTATATTTTGAAACCCCAAAATTCTAACCCAAGAGACAAGACCTAATTAGTTCTTACACTAACTAGTAGAAGAAAAGGTAGCAATGGTTTTTCCTCTTTAGCCTCAGTGTGTTAGGATGATCATAATAAAAATTCCTATGAAATTCTTACTGTTCTTTTATCCTATGATGAGGTGAGAATACGAGGATGCATGACTGTTGCTCATCTATCTCTCAACAGGAATACTATTATAAGGCAATTATTCATGTTTTAGCTAACATTAGTCAAAAAATAAGTCATGGGAAACTTGCACCCACTATAATCATGCAGTTGTAAGGGCCTACACAGTGCTTCTTACACAACTGTAATTTCATAGCTGGTTTTGGTTGGGATAGAGTTAATTTTCTTCATAGCAGCTGGTACAGTGTTATGTTTTAGATTTGCTTCAAAACCAGCACACTCAACAGTGTGCTTTATGAATAATAAGCGCAAACTTTTCCATAGAAATGCCTACCTTTAGGCAAAAGAGAAACATCTTAGAGTTTCCTATCTGACATTTCAAACAGTATTTGCTTTAGCATTCAAAATCCTTCAACTCCTACTGCTATTATACAGCCACCTCTGCAGTGCTTAGTCATCCCCAGAAGATGTGAGTGGAAGATCTTCAAGGGTAGTTTTCTATAGTCTTAGCACTCCAAATGTGCAGATTCCCATCTAGATTTCTAATTCTGCTATTACTAAGTAGATAGCTCTTAGCACTTTCCATTTCTAACCTTCTGTCATGTTTCTGTTGTGAAGCATTCACCCTTTGAAATAAATTGCAAGCAGCACATTTGGAGTATCAGGAAGAATAAGCAAACTTTCAGACTTGAAAATAATTGCACTTTCTGACAGGCTTTGATGTCTTCTGTATTCACACCTGTCTTTAATAAAAGCATCTAAGTAATAACTACCTAAAATAAGTCTTATTCTTCCTTCTACTCGTCATACTCTTTTTGGCACTCTAAAGTAATACACATGGCATTCACATTATTTCTCAACTAAGCAAGGCATACAGGAACAGCAAAAAAAACCAAAAGTGCAAGATTTTTTCTGTATTTGAAGAGAAATTTTTAAAAATAGTAAAGAACTTAACTAATAAATCAACATTATGAAACACTTAAGACTACTGCACATTTATTTAATATAAAAGAATTACCATGGCAAGCCCAAATGAATAACCGTGGGAAAAACAGTGACAATAGTGTTGATGTTACGTGCTCTTAGAGCTCAAAAAAAATCTGAAATTTGAATCAATTGTCCCCACAAAAGTCCTATTTTATTGCCTGTACATTCAATGAATTGAGCCACACAGTAGCACACATATGCACTCATAAACATACGAGCTCCTTTATCTTGTATGGACACAGGAATAACCATTGTTTCCTGAATCAGACTGCTGGAAAGCTCTGCCAAGCATTATTTAAGCCTGGTTGAAGATTGTCCTCTGAGGACACCCTTTTCCATTTTTCTGAGGGAGTGAGCTATATATGTTGGTGTGAATATGTCAGACATCCTGTCAAAGACTAGTCAAGAATAGGTTGCCTATAAAAGCAGCTCTAAAACTCACTCCTCACCCTTTTCAACCATTTACCATATGGCATAACTTTAGGGGGCCTATAGACTAGAAATCAGACTGAAGGAAATTGATAAACCAAGGGCAAAAAAAACCTCAAAAACAATCCCACTCCATTCCATGGTGAGGAGCATCTTTATGAAGCACAGCTGTGTCAGTAAAGGGATGTTATGACTCTTCTGACTAAGTGTAAACATTTGTAGATACCTACATGAGAGCTTATGTTCCTGAGCTTCATTTGCTGCTGAAATCTCTTTCTAGCATCATTTAAGACACTTGGCTAGTTCTTCTAGTTTCTCTTCTGCCTCTTCAAGAATGTGTTTCTGATTCCTCTCTGCTACTCTTGGGCAGATGATCTAGAGACTGTAATGTGGCTTAGAAAGCATAAGGTTAGGCAATTGAATTGACCCTCTGTGCTCTTTTTAGATGTAGTTAACCCCAAAAATGCCATTGCTCTTTAACAGCAAAAAAAAGAAACAAAGAATGACCAGCTGATACATAGTCACCCTTAGTGGAGATGACAAAATCAGCTCATGCAATTCCTCTCCAGGACTTTCAGGAAACAACTCCAAAAGGATACAAACTAATGAAAAAATATGAAATAATGAATTTCAAGAGCTACAAGTTTTTTTTTGGTTTTTAATGTTTAGGCACTCTTAAAGAAAAACAACTTGCCTGTTACAAATGAATTTTTTTATTGTTTATTGAAAAATAACCATCAGCCATAGTTGTAAGGTAAAATAATTTGTAATGATGTAAATCTAAAAGTGAATTTTGGCAGACTCTCACTAACACAGAAAATATTTTTTCTCCCTTTATACATCTTTTTACTGTTGTTTTTTTCTAAATGCGTGTTTAGATACATGATCTGTCATAAATAAAAACACAAAGAAAATCATTTACCTAAATGATTTGTACTAGATATTGGCAGAGGTCACTTAAAAGCCTTTCAAGAAACAAAAGTAGTTCAGTTTTGAGGAAACAAAGTTGGTGACTACTGCAGTGAGGAATGTAGGAAGACTTAGAAGGAAAGCCTCAGTGTTACAGTCTATTTATAATTTATATTCACAGATGGCAAGATAAGTGGTGTGACAAGTAGAAATAATCACTCTGTCATATTCACTAAACCTATTCTAACAGATGTGATACTCACAATACATCTTTTCATCATTGTAAGAATGCGATGCAATGGAGTTTTTTAACTACTTCCCTTGAAAAGAAACTTCCTGACTGGTTCAAATTATGGATTTGTATTGCACTAAGAACTGAACTTTTCTCCTTCTTGATACACTAGTACTTTAAAATTCAAATAAATTCTTGGTTTTCAGTCTTGCAAATATTGTTCTGTCTTAGATTGCCCCACCATGCTTGTCCGTCTCCAGCAGAAGAGAGACCTCTCACTGCACTCCAAGCATGTTCTTCACTGCTGCTTGAAAAACACAAAGAAGTTGCTGTTTGGATTTTTTTCCATAATTTTACTTTCATACACAGGCAGCTTTCTTAAAAGCTTCTTGAACTTTTGCTTTCAAAAGCTATGCTTATTTTCATTTCTTTTTTTGAGAGTTACAACAAAGCCTGATTTTTCCTTTTTTCTTTACTGAAATCTTTCACCAGTACAATTTAACTACTTCCAGTTATACCACACTTGCTGTAATAATAATAATAATAATAATACAAATTATAATTTGGTATAATATTGCTTTCTGAAATTAGGCAAATAGTCAGCTGATAAAAACGGAAGTAGCTATAGCCCAAAGCGATATAATCAAACCTGAAGGTTTTGTTACCTGAAGGTAACAAAAAACCCCTTCAAATTCACTAGCAAAGTCAAATGATTAGCGAAACACAACAGTTTATTCTACAGTAATCAGTGGAATTGCAACAAACTGATTTTTGGAAAAAGAACAATTTCTTTACATTAACTCTAGACATTTGGAAAGATAGACCTACTTGACTTGATGTTTTCAGTTCTTCAAGTGATTTCACTAAGTTTTATTAAAAAGAAACAAGCAACTTTTCAAAAAGGTCAAGTAAAAATCAAATCTTCTATGGAACCCTGAAACAGTGGGCTCACAGAGAACAGAGTTCAAGAAACTTTTCCTGGTTATTACAGTAATACATATAGGACATGTGAAACATGAGAAGAT
>VYZP01048541.1:0-79574 GCA_013400635.1 Hypocryptadius cinnamomeus | reverse complement strand
GGGTAATTACCTCGCTGTCTTGTTAGTTTTTCTGTTCTTTGAGTTCACCTGACCTGAGATGATGCGTTCATGTCTCTTGGTCATAAGGATGTCTCCTTCCACTAGGTTTGTACCTGTGTTTTCTTTGCCCTCTTTCAGTTCTTCTCTGTTCCTCAGATCTTTTATTTGCTCTTTTCCCCTAAAAACACTTCTCTTTGCTCCCTCTGCCAGGAACTTTAATTGTTCTTGGCCTGTGAGTCTTTCTTAAGAGCTCCTTGCAGCCTTTCACTGCCCTCTGCATTCAGACCTCACCCGCCCTCCAAATCCTTAGTCTTCCTGAGCTCCCTGGCTCTTCCTGCCTCGTTCTCTTTTGGCCATGTTGCATCCCTGGTCTCTGAAGGATTACAGCACCCAGTTTCTGCCACTGAGCCAGAGGAAGGTGAGGAGCAAGTCCAGGACACAAAATATCTGAGCCAGGGAAGAGTCAGAGTGGGTGTGGGCTCACTCCTGTCTCACCCCTCCACAGCCAGTGCATGAAGACTGGGCACATATTAATTTGCATGGGTACTGGCTGTGATAACAGATTTGCATGGTTTGGTAATAGGAAGATTTTCATAAGAGCTTCTCTGGTGAGGTTTCTGGTAACTCTGAGTTCTTTTGGACGCTTCATTCAATATGTTGCAAAGCTTGTCTTTTAGGAAAGGGTAGAAAATAGTCTACCCAATAGGCTAGAAAAAACCAAGGAAAGGCTATTTAATTTCTTTCATTTTCTGCATTTAGTAAAGAAACTGGTGTATGAGTTTTGCAGAGGAATGGCATAGGAAAGGGGAAGAAAAACATCTATGGGGAACCAGATTTCTCATGAAATATTTTAACTGAGGGGAGAGGAACGACCCTAGAAACTTTTCAAAAAGGAAGACCTATGATGGTGCAAACTGAGGCAAATTTCTGCTTTTTCAAGTCTCCTTGAACTCAGATTTTTCTCATCTGTGTATGAAGTAAAGTTTAGAGAATTTTCTGTGTTTCTGATCCTGCTTTCTAAGTTTGCAAGTCTCCAACTTCTCTCTGAGCCTTTGCAGTGTTCTTCTCTAGTGGGAACCATCCCTTGGGTTCTTCCCCCACAAACAGTTCTTTGGTTTATAAAGGAAGCGCTTTTATTTTGTTTTTGTTGCTGGCGTCCAAGACTGACAAATGGGTTTAGTCCCAGGCTCTTCTTTCAATTATTAATGAAAAATATTGTATTACCTGAGGCTAACCCAATGTTTCGTTCCATTTCCAAGCCTTTGGCAACCAGCAATCTCACTGCTGTCTAAAATGCAGAGAAGAAAATCTTTTGCCTATTCCTTTTTCCTCCTCTGCTTCTGCCTCGCCTCCCTCCCTTAAGAAATTCACCGCGTAATTGCAGGATGACTCCAATGAGTGTGCTAAGAAAGCATTGTTATAAATAAAAGTGAGCATCATGCAGTCTGATTGTCACTTGTTTAGGATTTAAAGTATCAATTCCTGAACATTACAGAGATTTAGACATGGGTTAATTAAACATTTACATACATGTGTTGAACAATATATTGTATGGTGCAATAATATGCACTTTAATCAGAATCTGTGGGTGTTGTGTGTTTGCTTGTTCCATGTTAATTGGTATCGTGCTGGCTCCTAGCTTAGGTCTTTGGCTGGATGGAACAGAATAGACATGGTGTTTTAAATATTTTAATTAGGACCAGCAGTTCCCGGCTCACTCATTTCTCATTGGATTGTTTTTCATGCATGAATAAATTAGCTAGCATGGAAGTACTTTGCAGAAAGTAGTTGCCCTCTAGCCATAAAATGAGTCCTGTTCATTAATACTTTAATGAAATTAGCTGTGAGCAAAATATCATTCCTTTTAACTGTGTTCTAATTTCTTAATTTTAATTAGGCACATAATTGTAGTATACTGAAATTATCTTAATGTACAGCAAGAAAAGTTCTATCACCATGGGCCTGTGGCTGAAACTTGAGCATACTTGCAGCATATTTCAGCTTGCAATTTTTCTCTTCAACATTTCCTAGCTAATCAAAATCTTTTCCTTGCTTTGTGTTATTGCAACACGAAGTCAGGAACTGACTAATGCTTTCAGATACCAGAAAAATTAAAAGAATCGCTGATACTATGTTTTGTTGTTGGCAACATTCATTTGACAGCCTCAATTTTACAGTCCAACATAACCCAGGAGCACTTCTAGGGAATAATGGAATACACAAAACCTGTTTGTTGTTTTGGCTTTTTCCCCTGAGATGTTTCATGCTTTGCTAACCTGGAGTTACTACATCTAATTTATAATTATACAAACTGAGGTGGAAAGCAGTGAGACTGTATGAAAGCTGAGAAATTTAGATTTTAGCAGCACTAACATGTCATCTTCAGTATAAAGTTTAATTAGTATAAATTATTCTAGGCTGTTTTATAGAGGCTTCTTGTTCCCACTTTGGCAGATACTGTTCTGGTGGATGCAACTTCCTTACTGCAAAGACAAACATGTTCTGACAAAAACATTGGTTAATATCTAATAGTAAGTTTGACATGAGTATTTTGAGTGGATGTCCTCATCCTGATAGAGAAGTGTGTGTAGAAACACCAAACTAAATACATTATTTTTTAATAGGAAAGCTAAGGATCTTCAAATTTATGTCAGGGGGGGTTTAAACTTCAGCATTTACTACTTTGCTCAAAACGGCAGAGAACTGGAATAAGAAGCCAGGAAGGGATCTTGGAAGTTTAAAATACTGAAAAAGGAACACATATTCAGCCCTAGAGTTTTTGCATCCAAATCCTTTGAAAACTAGCTTTTGTATTTATCACTGTATTAAGCAAAGAGAATTTCAAGCAGTAGTGACTATATAGATATGAAATGTGACTTTGACCAAAGGAATTTTAAGGTCAAATACTGGCATATTAATGTTGAGTGTGGTGGATTTGTGCAGTGATCTCTCTCTCCTGTACAGTGCTGTATTGAGCTGGTCTGCAGAGCTCTGCAGGTGTCTGTAGCCACCTTTCCAGAACTCCCCTAAAATCCACGATGCACTGAGCAGGTGAGCTCCACACTCCTGCCCTCCCCATGGATGTCATGCAAATTGGGGCTCTTGGCTCTTTTACAGGGTGATTGGGACCTTTGCCTCTGCTGAAATTGAATTTCTAATTGAAATCCTTTTCAGCAGCATATTTCACTGCCTGCTGTAATTGGCACCTGCTCTAAATAATATTGATATTTCTTATTTAAATAATAAATTATGGCTAATTGTAATACTTCATTATGCCCACAATTAAGTGAACTGAGGTTAGTTTACAATTAATACTAATACTAGTTGATGTGCAATTTGAATGTAATTTGCTGCTGTTAGCAGATTGCCAGTGGAAAGAAGAAAGCTAAGGGATTTCTTGTTTCCAGTGGCAATCTTGTTTTTCTAGACAAACAACCTTAAATAAAATGTGAGTTATATTCAAATAACCAAGAAATTAATTAGACTAAACATCCTGGTTTTATTTCTGATCAATCATTGTTACTCTTCTACTGGTAAACACATATTCAAACCCTCCCTTTGGAGAACCTAATTCCAATTATATCTATTAAAGATTAATAAAATTAATGCAGTGCATCTCTAATTGTTTCCTGTTATGGGAGACAAGATAAATTCAGAAAACTCAGGTTTCATTCAGGCATCTCCAATATGGTGGATTTGTATCAGAATGCTCAGCCTGTATTTGATCACAGATTGCTCTGAGTGCTAACAGAAGCTCTAAAAAGAAAGTGGGAATGGGCTGGAAGTTTTGTGTGGAACTTCAGCCAATGACAACAAATGCTACAGACACTGTCTGTTCTGAAGAAAGAAATACCATGAAATTTCCTTTCTTGTAATAAAAAAATTTGAGTGTACTCAATAGCTTCCAAGCTCTCTGTATCTTGAGGATTGTTTGCTGTAGAGGCAAAGGATGCAGGCGGTGGATGTTACTTGGTTTGCTCTGCTTCACCTGTCAAAATTCTTCAGGTCCTTCCAGCATCAGAAAGCATTTATAAAGTGTGCTTGAGCAGCAAATTCCAAATGTATCATCACTGTATTCAGTTTTCTGACTTGACAAATTCATACTAGAAAAATGACCTGTACTTCTTATACACGCATCTGTAATAAGGCTTAAAGAAAAAGTTAAATTTAAAATTGCTTCCATCTTTTGTATGATCAGATAAGAAACTGTTGAATCCAAGCTGAAGTGATAGTACAGAAACTTAGGAATCTCGATCTCGAATCTGCATGTAAGCCTAAGTAAAAATCAAACAAAAAAATAGGGTAAGCTCTAAGGGGATTTGAGTAATGAGCAACATAAAGGGATGGATCAAAAGCCTGTTGCAGCATTCAGGTGCTCACATGGTTGTAAATGGGGTCCCTTTCTTATTTCTGTGACAGCTCAGTGACTTACTCTGCATTTTGGAGTAAGGCAGTGGACAACACTAATATGACATTCAGCTACCAAAAAAGGAATTTAGGCAGTGGCAATTAAATAAATTGTACTGGAATTGTTTGAGGGAAGAAACACAGAAATGAGGAGGGGAGTTCAGTTTATAACATTATGATACTCTGCTTGCACTACAAACATTTTTCTGGCACAATGAAAATTTGTGTATCTGAATAGATGTAGTGTGAGATTGATTTCCTCTGCCCATGCTCTGGGGTGATCAAACCTCTCAGGATGTAAGGATGGGAAATGACATGCCCAGGGTCACTTGAAAGCAGGACATGAGATGGAACTTTATACCACAGTGGAGATAGGTTTAGCGATCTTATTGCCACACAAATTCTTGGTTTCTTTAGTTTACTTGGGTTTTTAAATAGAATGTTATGATTTCTTAAATAGCCATTTGAGTACATCACTGGTCATTTAAAAATTATTTGAGGGAAAATTTTGATTACATACCTGGAATGAAGAGAAATGTTGCAGTTATGAAAGTCCAACTTAAATCAGGGCCACTTAAAAATTAAAAAGCCATCTCCACCATTTTTAACATACTCTTATGATTTCCAGGTCAGTCAGAAGCTACCCAAGATGTATGTAATAGAAAAGGAAAATGAAATAGAATGTTTCTTTTTCTAGAGGACCAAAAGCTAATTTGGGAGAAACCCCAGGATTCCTTTACCAGATCAGCAAATAAACCAGAAATTTCAAATGATCTTGACAGAACATGTAGCTGGAGTGATTTGGAAGGAGAGGTAGATGAAGCAGTTTAATAATAAACATCCTTTACTAAATTAATTTTCCTTCACTGATGGCTCTTCTTAGACAAAGAATTAAGAGATTCGGTGACAAAAAACTCCACCCTAATCTTGTTTCCTTCTATCTTTCTAAATAGCTCTATGTCATAGGATTTACTTATCAACTGTAACATTAGCATTAAAAATCCTTTTAGGTCCCCTGCTGTTATCCCAAGACATCATTTTTAAGGCACCAATCACTCTCCTCAGATTACGTCTGCCTTCAGTCAGTGGTGCATCTGATTTCACTATAATTATGTTATCATTTAGATTAATCAGTATTTTGCTGTTTCAGTTGATTAGAAAATTAGAAGTTGAACACTGTATTCATAATGAAAATACAAACTAGATGGTAAGAAAAGAATGCTGGAGACAATTGGGTGTTTAAGAGCCTGTCTCTAGTTTTGAAGTCAGAAGATATCTTCTTACTGTTGCCACAACTTCCATAAGTCCTTGATAACAATAAAGCATCAGTGCCTCAGAAACCAACAGCATATTGCCCTTCAGAGGGTGGCTGTTCATTTGTACAGTTATGGAAAATTTTCTTTTTTATACAGTGTATATAAATCCTACCTCTGCCAATGAAGCACCTGCTTTGAAATTCTGTACCTCTTCTCACCACAGTGTTTTTCTTAGAAATTCAGAAAAGCAATAAGCTACTGTTTTCTGTTGTGGCTCAGAGTTCTGACTAATTCTTATTTGTGGTCAGCTCTCTACACTTTGGGGTGACTTTGAGTTTGCAAGTGATGGAATTGTTTAATAGAATCAGAGAAGAGTGTTATGGAGTTAGGCTTGGTGAACCATATGACAGAGGATCAAAGACTTTTATTTCAACTGCTCTTTGCCATTCCTTCTTTGATAGTGGTGTTCATCCTTCCTTTATTAAAGGAAATAGTAAACATTAATATTTCTAATAGTATTAGTTGGACTTGTTGGAATGCCTCTGCTATAAGGGGACAATGTGTCTTTGATACAGATCAGATTTACAGTGTGCCATGAGCATAACTGTATAACCATAATGATCTGGGGCAAAACTGATGAGCTACCAGATCTGCTTCTCCATGTGCACCTTTATCATCTGGTCTGACTGGCTACCTCCAGTTCCAAAAAGCTCATGGGAAATTTTTCTGTTTCTTCCTGCTTAGGCATCCTCTTTCAAATCCTTTTTGCAATCTTTCATGCAGATTTACTGTATTTTCTGAAAGAAGAGAGCATCAGGCACATCCTCTGCAAGCTCCAAATTCTCTACAACCTTCTCCTTTATTTCCATCTGAGAATACAATCAATCATTATTATATATCTGTTATGGAATCTACTCCTAATGCCTAAGGGTTGACTGTGACACACAGCATCCAATGCTTGGAAAAAATGTCTAGCTCCTTGAGAGCTTTCTAGTAAATTAACCCTGTTCAAGCAGATAGAACAGGGTTCCAGTACTGAGAAATTAAACAAAACCAAAGAGAATATATTTCCAGGTCATGCTTTTGCAAAAGTGCGAAAGATGGCACTGGACAACAGGGAAGATACTTAACAAAAATTCATCCTTCTAAATACATTGAATTTTAGAAGGTATTGCCTTTTCAACATTGCCTCCTTTATTAGCTTCTCTGCAGGTTGATATTCCATTGCAGAATATAAATTAAATAAAAAAATCAACCGAATTCATCGTGAGTTTCTATTGGCCTTACATGTTCAGCCTTATAAAACATATAAAAGCAGTGTCTGTTATCACTCCCTGCAGGTCAGGTCTGCTTCTCCCCTGTAATAATGAACACATTTTGTGAACATATCTGCTTTTTGTGTAGCCTGTGAAAACAACCTAGGAAACCACAATGTGATCAACATAATTCTAGTACGTATTTTCAGACTTCACAAGAGAGATAGTGGCATGAGTCTGCTACCACAACAGCACTGTAATGAAGTACTCATTAAATTTATGCAGATGGTAGTTTCTTTCCAAGGAAGATGTATTGATGTTTACCATTATGAATATGAAATTGTTAATTGTGGGTTTTGAAACTTCAGGAGGCATTTTGAGCATGCAATTTATCTTATGACAAAATTTATCCTAATAGAGTTGCGTTGAGCTCTCAGAATGACAAAACCAGCAGGGCAGTCAGGCAGACTGTCCCTGGGGAAAAAGAACTGTTTTGACATCTGTCTGAATACAGTACTTCTCCTGGTTTTTCCTGGACTAATATCACAGATGCTGTGTTTGGAGCCACTTAAGGGCATGATGCTGTAGGCTGGTGTCTGGTTCTGAAGGGGGCGCCAGGTCTGTGAAGAACACCAGCTGTGTGTGCTAAAAAATCCGTTGTAATTCAGAAAGGTAGAGATTCCTGATGTCTACAGAGATGATGTAGAGATTCCAATCAGCCCTCTCGGTTAATGTGCCGCAGCTTTCCCAGGTGAAGCGGGGACGCGCTGGGGTGTGAGTGTGGAGCTCGCGGCCGTGTCCCAGGCAGGAGGGGCAGGGTGAGGAGGCACCAGCAGCCCCTTCTGCTGTAGGGAGGGCACCGTTCTCTCCCTGCTCTGGAACCACTGGGGTTTGGCAAAGGATTGGTGTCTGGTAGTGCCTGATTTCAGTTTGCTTTGAGTTGCCTCTTGCTGATCTCAGTCTCCTGCCTTCCCCACGCGACTTGTTCTTGCCATGCTACAATACAAACCGTATTTTTTAAGAACAAAAAAGCAAAAGAAAATAATTTAAAACCCCCAAAACCAAAACAAACTTTTGGGGTCTTGAGATTTAGAATTAACAGTAACGTTTTTACATTTTATAGACAATTACAAATTTCAATTACAACTTTTTGTGATTGGCAATGTTACCTCCTTTTTTTTTTTTTTTTTTTCAACCTTTCCCTCTTGGAAACGAGAAATGTAACGTCAGTTCCTCCTGTGAGAGGGGACAGGGATCACCAGGTGGCGTTGGATCACACGGACTTCCAGTCTGTTCTGTGCCGTGTGAGCGGCTGGGCAGTGAAGATGCGCTGCGGGGCTGGGTTTGCCGCAACACCGAAAATTTGCACGCAGCCTTTCCCTTTGGCTTCAGCGAATGTTTGAGGCACGGCTGCTCTGTGTGGTTCCGAGCACGCACGGCTAATGAAAAGGTTCGCAGAAAAAGTGCTGCTCACACTTTATAAAGAAAACTGGATAAAGAAATCGTGGAGTTGAAGGACCTCTACTGTTTTGTCAAAAAGCTTTATATGAAACAATTCTTTACCCCCTAGAATGGCAATCTTGAAAAATATTTTAATCAAGAGCTGGTTGGCCTACTGAGTATAAGGAAGCATTATTTTGGACTGAAGTGCTTGAACATTTGTATCTATTTTTTTTAAAGTCCCTAGGAGGTCCACTTAGGTTCTACACTTATGGAAGTAGGACAAGACATTTACTGAGAGCTTTCTTCTTTACTTAACTGCTTTCTTACATTATTAAACAATGCAGAGAGACTGGAATTAAGCCAGAATAAATAACACATATAGTGTTATTAATAACAGTGTAATTAACCATGGGAATAAAGTCGGTAACTCAGTTTTTTGGAGAGGTATATAAAAATTCAGCAGTGGACATAGCCAAATACAATATATATATATATATATAGCTTATCCATGATTCATGAGCTCTCCTACCCTCTCCACACAACTGACTGAGAAAGGTTGAGAAATTGTCTTTTCTCACTGAAATTGTTTAGAGATTTCTATTTCATTGTCACATCATGCTCCCTTTTCCAGCTGCTGCTTGCTAGCAGATGAAAACCCATTGTGCTCAGCTGTTGCTGAGTAGGTGCAAAAGCAAAGGTGGCATTGAGGATCCCTCTCTTCCTCGGAAAGCCAGTCAGAGAAGAGGTGCACACTGACTCTGAGAGCACTTAGAATTAACATCTTTTTCACATGAATAGCATTTTGTGGCAGATCATTCTCTTAATAAGAATCAATTACCTGTTCTTTATTTTTTTTTCTTTCCCTTTTTTTTTTCTTTGAGAATCCAGTTGTATGGAACAAGTCTCACGGGAAGTGTAAGATTATGTTTTTAAACCATTAATTTCTTCTGATTATCATACTGCTTTCCTCATGCTAATTGCTAAACCCGGTGGGATCTCACTAACATGAGATACAGCCAGGAAGAGACAACAAAATCGGAAGATAGCAGAGGTGGTGATTTCAAACCCCACTGCCAGGCTTATGGCACAGCACTGAGAAATGGAAAAGGCCAGTCCATCTCTCTTCCTGCTCAGTATTGTCCCCACAGCACATTGTGAATGTGTTTTGTCTCCTGTGTTTTATGGCTTTCAGATGATGTAGGGAGTTTCCACACTTCCCTGAAGAGATTGTTCCATAAACTTGGGCAATTTATTGTGAGATGCTTTGCTGGTGTTCTACTGTAATTTCCTCATTACTGAGATATAATTATCAGTAATGTAATTATATATACTGTAAGGGATTTCTTTTCTCTCTGTGGTATTTACACCATCTTTTAGAATCATAACCATTTTTCTTTGCAAGCCTTTTAGCTAATACATGCATTTATGGCTTATTCTTTAAATGGTTCAGCATTCTTTATTCAACCTATATTCCTTTAAAAAAAAAAAAATTAATGCATCATGGTAAAAGGTGACTTGTTTTGAGTGAAAAACTTTCAGCTGACCAAACCTTGCCATCAAAAAGGGTTTTTTTTTTAAAGGAGGGAGGATAACCGAAGCATTTTCTCTGAGAATGCTTGCTTCCCTCCAAACCATCATGTTTTTGTTGTTGAAGAATCAGCAATCTCCTGATTACTCAAAGGTCAGTAGTAAATGTATTTGTAAACTTATTTTATATATATATATATACATATGTATATATGTATTTATAATATACAGTCTTATACTATAAATTGCTTTCTTGGCAGTGTTTACATATAAGTGCTGATAGCCAGGTGTTACAGATACTACTATGCATAAGTCAGATATATTATGCAAGTAAAAATACATTTCAGAGTGACTGTCATCCACTTGCTGCTTTTAGGGTAGTCATGCTTTGCTTTTCCATGTGCTGCTCTGAATCTCCTTGTAGGATATGGTTGGCATTATTTTCCTAACTTGGATGCTGTGAATCTCTCTTTTGTCCCTGTTCTCCCACCCCTGTCTACAACAGTATAATGTGTGCTTGTTTATAGTACTGGCTTTTAAAGCTCTTTTTACTTTGCTAATGAGAAACTTGCTCTTCTCTTTGGTGGCGGTCATCATGGGATTACCCAGCAAAAAAACAATTGACAAAACAAAAGTTTCTCTATGACTTGGGGTGTTCCAAGTGGAGGATATTAGTGTAAAGAACTGCAGGCTTGATGTAATGAAAGAGAGTATTCCTGCAGGATTTGTTTGCCAGGGAAGGGAACTCAGTGTCTGTTGCCAAGAAACTGTCACACTTGCCTTAATTATGATTAACAACATACACGTGTATCTGAGAAGATTTTTTTCCTCATTGACTTTTGTAGGATGTCCATGTCATTGCTAAATATTATTTCACTGACATCTGCTATTGTAGTTTTTTATGATGAGAGCTAGTCTCTGGTGCATCATCCATCTATGCAGAAAAATTATTTCCAGTGCCTGCATCTACTGCCAGTTTTAGATGTCTTTCTCAGCAGATTTCTGTTCTAGGTAGCACTGCATTTATTTGTGTAGCTCTTGGCAGTTGTAAAGTCTAATCCTGGTCAAGAGGGGAAAATTGCTCTGAACCATGAGAAATAATGCTGGGGGTGTTTGTGAGCAAGGTATTTATCAACATATTGAGCAACTGGCTCTAAACCAACCAGAGCAGTTCATAATCTGTATTGATTAACTGCTCAGACTCAATGAATGCACTAAGTTTGCATTGTAGAATTTCTTAATCTGCCTTTGTCTCATTTGTTGTAAGAGAAATGTCAATAATGCATGATATGTTTTTAAAGGAAAAATACAGTCTAGTCCATACATTATTTGCTTACAAGGATGCTTTCAAACACTCAAATTCCAGGATCATTACTATTATTACATCCAAATTAACTTTGCTATAGGTTCTTATTTTGCAGTTACTTTACATTCAAAAATTATTGTATTTTCTAGGAGAAGCCAAGGCAAATCAAGCAGAAATCAATAGAAACCAATGATGGTATATTCTAAAACAAACTATTGAGAAATAAGCCCAGAAAAATTATACCCACATTATTTCATAGAATCACAGAATAGCCAGGGCTGGAAGGGACCTCTGGAGATTATCCAGTCCAACTGCCCTGCCCAGGCAGGGTCACCTGGAGCAGGTGACACAGGAATGCATTCAGGTGGGTTTGCAATGTCTCCAGGGGTGTGTGTGTGTGTGTGTGTGTATATATATATATATATATACACACTTATACATATGTGTTTGTATATATATATATAGATAGATATATTTATATTTGTACACACACATTAAGGCTGTCCAGACATTACTAAACTAATTTAATTTTCACTTTCTCATTCTCTTCATCTCGTCGTGCTGTGCAGGTAGAGTTATTGATCATACTCCTCCAAAGTCAGCAGTAGAGAACTCTGTCTATTTCTTGTTAATTAGACATTTAAGCTCTAATTAGCAACACTTAACACAGTCAGGGAGTGTACAGAGCACTCATTCACCGGGAATTATATTGGCAGTTATCTAATCAATGCTTTGTACTCCAGAAGCGCTTACTTATTCACAGCTGAGTGGCTCCAAAGGACAGCTGGTTTAGGTACTCACAGATACCCAGTAAGGTGCAGAAGAGCATGGCTACAATTTGGACATCTGACTGGTTTCCAGTGGGAAATATGTATGTGGGCACATTTTGAGTTATAGTGTATGTCTACATTTTCAATGAAAATGGTTTTGTAAATGAATCTCAGTGCATGAGGAAAATGGAAGAGTGTTTCACTGAGAGTGCCAAGCCAGGTCCCGGAAAACTACTTAACAAATACTTCTGTTTTCTGGGGAGTGAGTGTGGAGGGGGAGTTTCATTCAGACTTGAGGATCTTAAATCAAATGCAAGTTAATTTGGAAAAATAAGGGAAATTTTGAAAATCTGTTCCCTTTGGAATTACTGGGATACTGTTTTTCCTTCAGTAGTTTTTACCATCTTTCTTTGTTTTGCTCCGAGTGATTTGGAAGCCAGTCTTGCCCACTGTTTATCTGTCACTTCAGCTCCCTGGGAGCTAGTGCAGTGTTATGAGGAATATTCTGCAGCATTTATACATTGCTCTCATTTATCCATTCTGGAGCAGTAGCAATGGCACCTTGGCAGTGAGGTGCAAGTTTGACCTGACCTCTGAGCTGGTGTGACCTAGGCATCAACTTCCCTGTGTGTTATAGGGTTTTCACATCCAAGAGATAATTCTATGACGTTTTGCCCACTGCAACTAGAACTGACTACAGCTGCTCAGGATCCAGAGATGGATTCATATCCCTAAAAATGCTGATTCCACTCAAGGCACCTGAAGCTGTGACTGCAGCAAGGCAGGCTCAACTGGCTGAGCTTCACTCCCCACAAACCATAGGTTACACCTGGCCTGCAGCTACAGCAGGGACCTTGGGCTGGGGCCCTCTGCACCAGAAAGTGGCACTGCCCTACTCAGCCTCTCTTCCCCAAGCCAGTGACCAGCTCTCCTCCTTAGCACCTGGGAAAGAAATGTAACCTTTAGTTGCTGGGGCTCATATTTTAACCAGCACACTTGGCAAGCATATTTCAATTCCATTCTTGTAATCAGAATTGTGTGCTACTTCTGTATACAGAAGGAGAGGGTCCTTGGCAATGAGATGAACATTGAATGTTAATTTCTTTCTGCAATGCTGCTGTTCAGGGCTCTGTCACGGGTACCGATTGGAAATTAACTTCCCAAACTCACAAAATTTCTGAGGGTATTTAGCCTCTGAGCTGGGAGTTGGCAGTGCCTGATCTTTAAAAATCTTTTGTCTCATGGTTCCTGCTGAGCCTCATAGCACTTTTCTAGAAACTCCAGAGAGCTGTGTTTGAGGGGAATTGGTAGGTAAGAGGGAAGGTGCTCATTGTGTCATAATCATCACCCTACCCTAGAGCAGGCTGCCTAACTCAGCTTAGAGATTTGAGAATCTGTGCCAGAAAACTCAAGCAAGCTCTGTTCTACCTGAATGGGATCATAATGGGTTGTAACCTGCCTTTGGCCATAGGTTATATCTGCACTTTTTACCAGGAGCACTTCAAGAAGCTGTGGGCAAGCAGCTGGCCAGAAATCAGCCTCCCCACATGGATTTGTAGAGGATTGTTTGTGAAAGCTGTCCTGACACTGACCTTCATGGGCTTTGCAAGCTGAATGGAAACGCTGAGCAAGGGCTAAAAATTCTGAATCTAGTAATGTGCGTTTAAAAAATAAAAATAAATTCATATGAGTTTAGTGTTAAAAGCAGCCCAGTGGAGCTAGATTATGTCATTTAAGAGCTACCTTCAGGTTTTGTCAAATAATGTTAGTTTGCGTCATCGCTGTAGAAACTACATTATTTCATTGCACAGCGCTGTAAAAATGCTATGAAATGAAACAGAGGAGGTCTTGTTGGCCCATATGTGCTTTCATACCAGCAATAAAACTTACAGGAAATTGGTTGGTATGATTCAGATGAGACCAGATCAGAGGCAAAAGTCCCACTGATTTCAGCAGGAAAATGGATTTTGTATGAGCAGGGGATGTGGAAGAAAACTGCATAATGTTCAGATCTCACCTCAGCCTGAAACAGCTGCAGGGATATGTTCCAAAGACAGAGAGACATTATCTTATTTTAAGATAAGCAGGTTTTACTTATTTTAAGTTTAGACAGAAAAGGAAAAGGCTTTTTAGCTTGTAAAAGAGATTCTTTCATTATAATTAAGTTTTTTAGTAGAAGATAACTAGAACCTAGAATTTGAAATGTGTTGACATCGGAGAGATTTTTGTAAATGCATGTGCTTAGGTGACTATGCCAAGAGAGCTGCCTTGGAGGGATTTTGTGCACTTATAGAAAGGTACTAACAATTTTAAATATCCAAAGATATTTCAGTTAACTTGCAATATTAAGGGTATTAATTTTGCGTTCCTGCTTTTTCAGTCTGATTAAGTGTTTATCTGTGCATCCAATATAGCAATCTTCACATGTGGTACTTCTTTGTACTGCTGTTCTGGCATCAAAACAGAGATGGAAACGTTTGTGGGTGTCTTGGAGGCGTTTTTTTGCAAAGAAGGGAAATAACTTTATCTCTTTTTTTTGTGTACAGTCAGAGTATACTTAAGATTTTTTTTTATTTAATAAGGAAGATTATCAGTGCAAATCTCACATTGAAAAAAAAAATTAAAACCTTTACTCGTCACTAGGAAGCATGGCTTTTCAAGAAGAAGTAATTTTACTAGTAATGAAAAAAAAAAAGCCATTGCAATTCTGTTTCCTGAGTGCTATAATTCCATATTCAACCTGCTATTTCTTTAGAAATGTGAGAACCTGAGATACCATCCTGTTTGCAATGTGACTGACACAGGTATGTTCTGCTTTGGCAGCTGGAGCGCTACAAGTGAGCTTTCCTTCAGCCTAGCTAGGCTTGTGTAAAGACCAAACCAGAACAACTGATTTTAGGCACAAGGAAAAAGAAGTGTATCAGCTCCAGCCAAACTTACATAGTACCCCAAGCCTAGAGCCTTCAGAGAGTATGTTGTCCTGCAGGCTCCCATTTGATTTAACTTCTCCATTCAAAGCTCTTTTTCTTTTTTCTCTGTGATTATTGTGGTTTTATTTCTGCTGGTACATTCCCAAAATGCTAAAAACTTCAGAGCTACTGACAATTTTTTATTTCGAGTTGGGAACAAATTCTGAGCAAATGACAGTACTTGGTTCATCATGTGGAGACCTGCAGCCATTTAAATCTCCTGCCGTGTGTGCTGTCCTGGGAAGTGTTGTGTCTCTGTGCTGGTATAAAGATGTGTGTGCACACATAGATATCTGCAAAATCCATTTTTGTAGGTGGTAGGGGCAGCTCCACTTCCTTGTTCAGAGAGCAACATCAGCTATTGTAGAGAAAGAGTTTGTGTATGCATCTGGCTGGACTCAAATGTACCACCACAATTTCTTCCAGTGAGCCACACTTTTCTATTATTGCTCCCCTGAAAATGTGCCTGACAGGTCCTGCAGGATTATTTTTGGAAGAGCTTTAATTTGCACCACTCAAAGTGTTTAAAATTGATGCCAGTTCTGAAAAATTCTGGCAGTTTGAGAGGCACTTAGGCTGCACTTAGGCTTGGAGAATTGGTATTGTACCTTTGGATGTGGCAGTGAGTGACAGCAGATATAAGTAATTCACTTGGTTCAGTGTGTTTATATGTTTAGACTATTTGGGATTTATTTTTTTGAAGTACCCACTCAAAGCAGTGTAAATTTATTTTTTCCTAAAGTTTACTTTACCCATGTTACTTTTGTAGTTGTTCTGAAGCTTTCAGTTCTGAGCTTGCAAGAGTTCAAGAAGTTACACAGTGTAGGCAAGATATCCTATAGCTCTGCAAAAATCTGCATATTTTTCACTATGTGAGTGCATACACTATTTTTTTATATAATAATCACTGAAGTAGGTGACTGCGCTCCAAGAAATTCAATTGCAAATATTTTCAACCATGCTCCTTAAGTAGCAGCTCAAGTAACCTGACGTGGTGATTTTTCAGTAAGAAAGTAACCCGTAGCCACCATTTTTATTCAAGTTGACTTTCTTGAAAGAAGGCTGCTTGTGGCCATATCATTGGCATTAGTCCCCCAGTCCCTGACCCAAAGCCTTTTCTAAAGCTAATCTTCAGAGAAACCCATGCTACATTTAACTTTGGGATCTCTCCTGTGGGTCTCAAATTTAACCAGACATGGCCGATCTGAATATTTCCTGCATGTTAAACAGACCATTGTAAGCCTTTTCCTCCAGGCTAGATTGTTATAAATGCTGTTTATGATCCTGCTATGACAACTGTGAAGGACATGGCAAAGAATTTATCACAGGATTATTCATCCACCATCAGAATACCTAATAAGATTCTAAATGACCCAAGATGATAATAAGATCTAGCTTGTAGCAATAAGGTATTAATAAACTGGTTTTTTTCAATAAGGAATTGTCCTGGCATCATTACCCTGACATATTTGTTTTCCTTCTATTTTGCTGGTAACGTAGCTCTGGTGCTTTATAAAGCAAATTTATAAAACCCTATGATGTATGAAAAATACACCACATATGAAGTGGAACCCATAGGTTAAAGTCAAGAGCATTCTGTTTGCCTATGCCATAAAAGGACTAGATTTTTTAAGTCATAGATCCTAATTTTTCCGTGTTCTTTCACTTTGTATTTAAAAATTGTGTATAGAAGAAGGCATGCCCTACATACAAGGCCATAATACAGATGAAGAGATTTTGTCAAAATCATAAACCCAGAAAGTGCAGGTCGAGTGATTAATGAGTGGCACTGGAACCCTGAAGTCATCCTGAGCTGGAATCACACTTGCAATCCTGATTTGCAATGTCTCAGACTTTAAAACCATTAGCTTCCTGGGGGGAAAAAAAAAGCTCATACAATGGCATGAAAAGCTGGCAATTTCTATTGCTGTGAAAATGACAGATGAAAAGTACATGAATGTGCAACTGCTCTGATTAGGCAAATAGTTTGGGATCTTCAGGAAGACCTTAGTACAACCTGTTCCTGTGCACAGCTGACTCTCTGCTCCCCTCTCAGCACTGGGCTAGGGAACTTCCAGCTTCAGTGGCTACCACTGGCCCCACAGGAAAGAGTCTAAATAGGAAGAAAATACTATCTCAACATGAAGTTTCTGAGGAGGAGAGAGATGCCAAGTACAGGAAAAAGCAGATGTGTAAAACTGCTACTTCTCCACTGACCCTATTGAACTGCTGATAAAAAGCTACATTACTCATTGAAAATGCAGAGCTGTTATAGCTTGTATAAATACAAGTTTGCACTGGCTGATCTCAAACTCTTACAGGTTGGTTCCCCTCCTGCATTTATAGTAAGGGAAAGCATGAAACAGGTGGATTGTTTTGCTCTGGCCTGAGGCAGTGACAGAATAGTAATTCCTGGTCTCAGTCAGTTACTCTGCCCATCAATCTACATCATGACCAAGGTCATTTTCTTAAAAAGCCAAAGATGGGTGTATAGCTCATTATCACTTAAACTTTTATCAAAAGTTTATTCAAGCTGGAGAAAAGAGAGATTTGGTGCAGAACACTATAAACCCTAAGGCATGAAAGAGATTTGGATTATTTGAGCTCTTTGCTTCCAGTCATGTTCCTGGGTGGAGAATTGAGTAGTTAGCATGTACAGTCAAGTGACCTGATGACCTTGCAGGGCTGGTTCATGACGAAGTAAGCTAGCATGGGACATAAAACTCTTGTGTCCCTTTTCCTTTCTGAACTTCCTTTGGGAACACTGGGAGATTGGTCTGCCTTGCTTCTTCATCTGAAAAAGAAAATAAAAATATTTCCTGCTTTAAAGGAAGGTTGTGAAGGCAACTACAAAAAATTACAGTAATGGACGTGCTCCGACATTAGTGGAATGGAAGCCTTGTGAAAGTCTAACAAGGTCTCATTTCTGGAGCAGTAGCTGGTGCTGTGCATATTTGATTTTTCTTTCTGATGCAGCAAAAATAACCACTTGCACACAAATGAAGATTGTGTGTTTCTATGGGTGCTGTGGGTACAAAGGGAATATGTGCTGAAGTGTGCAAGTGTGAAATTAAAGGATAGATCTGAACAGACAATTCTAATTGAAAAAGGAGTGGGATCAAGGCTTTGATCCCATTTAAGTATCTTTTCCTCACTGACCTCTGATAATTTTTAACCCACTGTTCACTGAAAGTTTCTGTTTTCTAACAATCCTCTTTATAGGGAATAAGCAGGTCATTAAAATAGTTGGGAAATAAGTAGCAAAATATGTTGTGTGTTTTTACATTTTAACTTCATCCTGTCTGATGGAATGCAGCTTAGGTTCATCTGGGGTCTGTTAATGGTGCTAAAATAAGCATGCTAGAAATTTGTAGTCACTTTCATTGCTGGTGATAAGTCCTTTACTTGACCAGACTTACCATACATTTAAAAACACACATCTTCAGAATTTCCCCATGATTTTCTTAAACTTTGTTAACATTATAATATGTGGAGATGGATAGAATTTTATGGAGAAGGGGCTTGTGTCAGCTCTGATGAGCTCTGCAAATAGGAAATTTAGAATTCCCTTTGCTTTGACAACTCTTGTATGTCACCCTTTCCAGCCTGATCAGCCCCTTTGCAAACACTGCTATTCTCTTAGTAAAATGTGAGAACAGAATGGGGAGAGAAGATAGAGTGAAGAACAGGAGAAGCTGTATAAAGGAGGGCTGAGGGGAGAGGGTTAAAACAAAATATTATTGTCTATTAAGCTGAGAAGAGTACTTGTTGCTTTGGGGATTGGAACTACAGTGAATTGCTCGAGAAAGGTGTTAATTTCTAGGGGTTTTTTTTTTCCTTCTGCTATGGATGATTTTCTGGAAAAATTGAATACTTACAACAGTACTATCTGGTAAAACCCCTTGCTGGGTTCAGCAGCTGCTTGTTGGGCTGTCCTTCAGATCTGTTTGGAAAAGGGGGTATTTGAAAGCAGATTGTGAGAGTGCAGCATGACCCTCAGTTTTCTAGGAAGCAGAATAAGTTTTCCCTTCCAGCTAAGAAATCCTGTGAAAGCTATAGAGAGAGATCAAAGCAAACACTGTCTAAGCAAGTGACAAGTTGTGAAGTTGTCTGGGACCAGCACCTTGCAGGAACCAACAGTATTCCATCAGTAATGCGGGAACAATCCAGAAAACAAGAATCACAGCTTGCCTCGGCCTCTCCTTTCAGGAGATGCGTGTGGCCTTACTGTCTCTCCACCTCCAGTTCCCATCTCCCAGTCTCTCAGAGGAACCCTGCTGCTCCACTGAGCACTGGAGAGCAGAAATGTCTTCCCCAGTGCTGCAGCCACGGGGCTCAGGAGTTCTTGCACAGCCCAGCTCGGAGCTGGGCCTTGCAGGCAGCAGCAGGAAGCTGTGCCAGTGAGAGGGTGAGAGGAAGAACACCCAACCTGCAGGGTCTGAAATGGATGGAAAGAGCTGTAAATGTGGAAGGGGCACATCAAAAAACAGGTTCAGCTGCCCCTCCTTGTGCATCAATGTCATTGATAGCCTGAAGATTTTGTAGGATTGTGGTAAACCACAATTTATATTCTGGAACAGAAATGTGTTCTGCTCCCCAGTGCCTTGTATTTTGGACTCTTTAGGCTGGTTCTCTGCTACTGTATCTCCAAGGAGTCTTCAAATGTCATTCTTAATTTTCTCTAATTCTGCGTGTCTTGCTGGCAGCGATGCCAACACAATAGAGAAAGTAGGCTAAAAAAGGAGAGAAAGCATGTTGATTTTTTTTTCTTTAAGTTCTCAAAATAAATTAAGGAGAAATATTTATCTCAATAGTATTTCAAATCCACTGTATTGCTTCATCTGCGTAAGTCTGCTTTCTCTGTTGTCCTATTTAGCTCTAGTAAGTCACAGCATATTGAGGGCAAATAGTGGGTACGAATCTGACAGAAAGCTAATGAGCTCTCCTGTGATTATCAGTAAAGACCATGACTCATTAAATCTCATTCCTGAGAAAGTCCACATAAGTAGAGGAAATTACCTGGAATAAAGGTCTAAAAATCTAATTCAGTCAGATTTATAGGTGTGCTTGTTGCAACGAAATAATCAATGAAAACAGATGAACCTCCTAATGAGAGGTTTTGGTTACTGTTTGGAGAGAGGGGTCTGTTTCTCTTTTATTCAAGATTCAGGCAAAACAGCTGCCCTTCTCCCAAAGTAGCGTGTTGATACATGTTGTGAGTATTTTCACTTTTCATTTTAGTTGTGTGATACAACTGTTATAATAAATAGATGTTGTGTACAATGTGACTTCCATTCAAACCTGTGCTGAAAAATGAACCTGGCTTGTCCAGTTTTCAGTAGGTTGAGATTATTTGTGCAGTGTTTTCTTCTTGGAATGCACATCTTTGTGTGCTACATTTATTGTACGTTATTTAGAGAGGAAAGTCCTTGTTGCAGTGAAGAAGAAAAACTTCCATCGATTTTAATGAGCTTTGGCTCACCCTCTGATAGAGTAGCATTTAAAGAAGCTTTTGTTTTGACAGTTTTTATCTTTGTGTAGAGATGTGTGGACACAATCTCCCGTTACGTTGCTTACTAACATTAAATGGATATGACCAAGAAAGAGTTGGTGTGGTCTCATGGAGTGAATAGCAGAGACCCATCACTGCCTGACAGGTGAGGAACACAGGCAGCTCGTTGCATTTGGAATTCAGAGTGTGATCTGAAGGCCTCAGCAACTGAACTGACTTGCCTTCATAGCTAGATTCTTGCTAGTGGGAAGGACCTCAGGCTGATTGCAGCAAGCTCTGGGTTTGAACAGTTTAAATGATCAGCTTTCTGGGATACTGTGGTGTGATGATATAGTTGATCCTGTGTAAGCACACAGGTTGTGGTAATTGGGAATGGGCACAGCTGTGCTGTGCTTCTCCTCACCTGTGAGCAGCAGGTGAGCAGCATTGACAGCAATGAGCCATGGAGTGCCCAGGGGCACTGAGCAACCACCAAAGGGAACAGAGGGCACACAGGTGCAATGCATCAACATGAGGGGAGAAAAGGTTGGGCTAAAGAACAAGAAAGAGCAGATGCTTGCAGCCTTCTGAATTGACATGGTGTTACTCTGTATGGGCAGGTGCCTGAAGCCTTCTGATGAGGTATGGTATTACTCTGGGGGTGAAGCTTTCTGAAATTGTATGGGGATACTCTGTGTATTGTGGCTGTCTCAACTGTGACATATGCTGCAACAATCCTGCTGATACTAATTTATCTTGGAACAAGGAGATTAAAATAATATAACTATTTACCAAACAGAAGCATATTGTTTAGTTTGATCTCACAAGCCTGCATCAGAAATGAGCTCAAGGTGAATACCTGGGGAATAAGAACACTGATGCCTTTCTGAACAGCTCTGAGTTTTTTTCAGGGTTTTCGGCTGAGCTTTTGGGTATATAAAAGTGTTATTTGCTTAATTCACATCCACTTCTTCTGGCATGAGAAGAAGGAATTTTGATGTTTTATCCAGACATAGTTTCAAGAACATGGCTTAAAAATTAATGTAGGAGACGTGCTTTTCATGTGGACACCTTAGCAACTCCATGTTAAGAATTCCATTTTTGTATGAGTTGTTGTTGAAGGGCCATTTCCCTCCACTTTAGCTGATGCCAGTTCCATGCTGCACATTACATGTTGTCTGTAGGATGTGTCATTCAGGAATTAAAGAAAAACCCTAGGAAAATATGCTGCTGTTTATAACTTGAAGAAGCATTTATTAATGTGAAGATGTAAGGTAGGAGTTAGAGAGAAGCACTTGTTTATGTGCTATGAATCACACTTTTCTGTTTGGGAAATGAAAGTTATTTAGAGGTTCTGCGTGTTTGTCAATGGAATTTGCTCCGGGACTGTTTTATAATGACAAAAGAAGTTCTGTGCTATGTGCAGTACAAAGATGAGAAAAATTATGATTTCTTGCTCTACTGGGGAGGACAGCCAAAGAAACAAAGGAGTTAGAGAAGTGTAAATGTTCCTCTGGTACTATAATGTGAAATTATTCTTCAAAAATGCCACTTTTAACCCTGTGGTGGGAAAGACTTTGCAACACCATCAGTGAGTAAGTTATGTTATCTAGCATGTGAGAAAGTCTGCAGCTTTACATGACATTTTAAGTTCTAAATCTGGAAAGGATGGGAAAGTCAGGAGATTATCTTGAGGGTTTTGCTGGTTTGTTGTTTCTTGGAGTTGTTTTAGATTGGAAATTGAAGCTTAATATCTGAAAGACTAAAATGATAAAGCATTACGAGGAAGTGTTTGGAAGGGCTCCAGAGTTATAATACTGCAGCCTGAAGGAGGCTCTTTAAAACTCTGGTGTGCTCTTAACTGTCTTGATTACGTTCTGCACCTAAACTGGCATCCAGGATTGGAAGTACAGCTTTGCGTAAGGATGTATAGAACATTTATATGGATCACACTGGGGTTATGGCAAGGAGTGATGTTAAAATAAGTAAACAACCATTCCATGTATTTTCCTGGAAGCAAATCCATATTTTAGTCTCATCTCTTTTGGGCTACGTAGGAGATCTTGATTGTTCTGTTTATTGGTATCTGACAACAGTAGTCAAAGATCTTGCTGGTACTTGGGGGGTAATGTATATCATCATTTTAGTGAACAAAAGGTTCTTGTGCTAATCCTCAGGAGGCCTCTGGTTCAGAAAAAGGCTGTTGAGAGCTATATTGAAGTCTAGAGAGGTTGACTGGTTGTGTGATGTGAATAACTCAGTTTAATGCCAGCATCACATTAGAACCAGACCCCTCCAGGCTGATTCGCTGCCTCATTAGAAGCCAGTGAAATTCCTTCAGCATCGCGTAGTGTGTTTAGATGTGTTTTGTTTTGCAGACACTGTATTTCTGTGTAAAGTGTAGAATTTTCAAAAAAGCCTGGAAAACAGTGGACTACAAGAGGACAATCCAAAGAAACAGACCAATGTCAGCCATGTGCAAGCAGAATTTTGGTCAAAGGCTGAAGAACATGTGATGAAGAGGAAGGGGCTTTGATATATTGATAGCATTGAAGCATCATCAATTTATACACTATCTACAATTTACATATATTTAGATAAGCCTGAAATCCATCAGATTACCCTGTCAAAAGCACACACTGGATATTTGTTCCACCTAATCCTCACTGGTAGTCCAGAATTTCCAGAAGGGATAAATCAGGAGCACAGTAACCATATAAGTTTACTCAATTACCATCTCAGAACTATTATTAAGCTAAATATGGGCATCTTGCCCATCAGTCAATCTGTCTGTCATTTTTTCCACCTCTCCTTGTGCAAGAGGACCGGATTTTTGGTAAAATGATAATAAAATGGTAACAAAGTCCACTTTTTCAAATCAAAAGCTAGAACTCTGCTTGGGGGCTCCATTTTCTTTCTAAGAGTCTAATGAGAAGGGACAGGCAATTATTATTATTTATTTCACTAATTAGCTGGATAATCATTCATTGTAAAACTCTTTAGTGTTAGAAATATGTTCCTTGTACACTTTGTTTAACAGTTTCCTTTTTATCAGACTGAACCACTGTATGACATCTATTATTAGTGGGGCAATGGGGGCCACTTGAAAAAAAAAAAAGGGAAAAAAAGGAGGAATAATTTTTGATCTACGAAGATAATGCAACAAGAAGCAACAGTCCATAAAAACATCTCCTTTCAGTCTCTGAAGACATAATGCTTTATGATAACCATAAAACATTTTAGTGCAAAATAAATTGCTGTCCTATTCAAATTCTTATATGTACTACAGTGGATGTCACTGAAGACATACAGCTATTTTTTCCAATACTGAGATATATTTTATCATAATTTGTAGTGTAGGTGACAACCTTGCACACATGATTGCCTTTTCTTGCTTAGTTAGCTTGCCAAGGTCAGAGTCCTTTGGCCTTTTATGGATGTAGAACTATTAGGAAATAAACAGGATAACCAAGTAGCATGAAGACAAAACTTGTTTCCTTGACTGGTTAGTCATACACCCCTAAAGATTTCCTAGTGTTCTGGGTATGTACTTACAGGAAATTATTTTTTTTAAATGCTATAACAACTCTTCTCACTTGTAAAACACATAGGCTGTTTTTCTCATTTTCTGTCTTTTGTTTGTTCTTTCTTTCTAATTCTTGTTTAGTTACGTTTTCTCTTTTTTATTCCAGCTAATGAATGGCATATTGGTTTTGGAGCTGCTGTGAGGAGAACAAGGAGTGGCAATTAATGGACAATACTGCAGCTACAGGTCAGCCCAGAAGCCTTGAGCCAGGTAAGCACCTCAGCTTCTTCATAGCTGAATTCTTCTGGTGTCATTTCACACTGCGCCACTGGTGAGGTCCTTGGAACATGCATTCTCAAGGAGCTTCTAGAATTTCATGCTCACTTTTTGCATCAAAGCAGTGGAGAAGAGAGTTTATTCTAAAGTATTTTTGTGTTACTTCTGCTGATGATTATACCTATGAAGGACTGCATGGAAAAGGTGTAGGAAAATAATAGTGACCTATTTAGTAAAATCATTTAGGAGATACATCCCCACCCCATTTGCCTTAGTTGGTTTGTTTAGATCTGACATCAAGTGTCATAGTTTATTGAATGGAATGGGGAAAAAAATTGATAAAGTCTCTATGGAATCACAGAAATATTGGTTGGTGACATTTCTGTAAGTTCCATACTATTGTGAAGGAGTCAATGTAAAATGCATTTTATATGTTTCCCTTTAAAATACACTGAAGTTTTTGAAATAGAAAATGGGTTACAACACAACTTTACCTTCTCTCTTGAGTTGTTGGGATGAAATTGTGCCTCAAAGGTTACCAGTAGGGTCTTTAATATAAATAAAACTTGAGCCATTAATGTGGATTTATTTATGTGGTGATGATGTATTTTATTTTTTTTTTTTTCCCACTGTAGTGTGGAAGACTGTTTCTTCCATGATTAGTGTGAACACAGGCTGCTAGCATTCAAGGTCTTACCAATATCCTGAAAGGATGGGTGTAAAATTGTCTGGTAGTTTGCTTCAAATGAGTGCTCCCCCAGATGAAGGATCCAACTTGAAAAGTTCAGAAATCCATAGAGATTTGATGATTTGGAAGAATGATATTTGAGTTTGTAGACCTGTGCAATTGTGTGAGCCAGCTCCTGTAAGACTCTTGGCAGGATAAGAATTTCCATTCTTTCTTTCACTGTTGCTTCCGATGTCATATTCATTTAAAAATGGCTTATCAAAGGTTTTTAATTATTGTCTGTGTTACCAATATGGTGAAGGTGGTACTTCAATGCAGAGTGCTAGCCAGTAACTGGATAAGAGAGGGTTATGAACAATCTTTTGGACTCAACTGTATATTTCAGCATCTATAAGGTATATATCCCTTATTAGACCATTTAGAAATGTGCAATTAATATGACATGGCTTTCTTGATGTCTGCATAATGATTGACAACCCATATAATGTAAGAAAATAGTTACCCAGGGAGATGGGGGATATTGAGGCTTTTATCCTTCTAAAATGTTTTCCCATTTGTTGTTCATTGCTTGTTGGCAGTTTATTTTAGATTTTGCAAATATAAAAGCAGCTGCAGTAGTACTGTTTAGCTTTTGGATTCAATAGACACATATATTTTAATCTAAATGACAATATTTAGCAACAAAATTGCTTCATTTTAACTTCACTGCATTTCTTAATCTGTGGGAACTATAATTTAAAAATAATGAATGCAACAGGGTGAATATATAGCTTCCATTAATTCCAAATACTGCTTATTTCCAGCACTTTTTAATTATTTGAATATACTTCTCAATATATTTAACTGAAGTGGAAAAATCATTCAAACCTCAGACCATTTACGATTGCTGGTGTATGTGTATCTGTTAACTTTCCTTCCAAATTACTGAACTTCAGAGTAACATTTCATTTTGAGTATCTATTTTTCCTGTGTATTAGAAAGTGCTATGATAGTTGAAAAATAAGTTGTGAAAGACACAGGTTTCATAAACAATGAACAGCAGAGGATGTGAATTAATGTATTGCAGGTTTTGCAGGGAAATTGTGTGAAAGGCTGACTTAAACCCAAGGACAATAAAGTAACTGAGAGTCTGTGCTGCATCTTGCACTCTTATCCTAAAAAGCACTTTCTTGGAGAAACAGAGATCCACAGGCTCTGAGGGTTCCTTGATTGCCCAGAACCATCACATTTAATATCTTTGCACATCCTATCTGCAGGCACAGGGAGAGATGTAAGGCCAGGTCTTATATTCTGAGTGTTTTTGTTACCTGCACTGTGGATCTGGCATGAAATTTTTTCTTCTCATAGACTGGTACTCTCTTTTGATGGCTGAGACTACACATGGAGTTCCTTCCTTGTTGTTTACATAACACTTTACAAAAATTCATACTAGCAAGGGCTGGAGAGAGATAGCATAAGCCTGTTTATGTCATGAGGCTTGTGGGTGCTGGACACTGAAAAAGTGGGTAGCAAAAACTGTGTAATCTTTCCCATGTTTTCCTGACTGTACCCAAAACCTCTTAATAAGGAGCTGCATGTGGCTCAAAGCTCCCTTGTGTGCTGGGGGCAGGACTCTGATGTGGTGTGCATTTTAGAGAGTGTCTGTACTTTACCAGCCTTATGGCTTGAAACTGAGCATGGGGATTGTGACAGCGAGAAGACCAGATTGATATATGAATGTTTCTCTTTTATTTTTATGTGTTCTTGTGCACTTGTTTGTGTTCAAATAGACCTGGGCCCTCATGAAGAGCTAGTTTAAACATTCCAATGTGTTGGTTAATAGGCATTTGAGCAAATAAACCCTACTTCCCTTGCTGCTTAAACAGGAAAAAAAAATGAAACAAAAAGATCTACTTGATTGCTATTGGTTCTTGTCAGCAGTTGGATTTCCAGCATAAGTACAAGCTGCCTATTCTTAGGCTATGATTCCTCATTAGAAATTAAAATACCAATTAAACTCTTATGGCATCTATTGGTTTTTCAAGAGAGTGAAATGAGTGAACTTTTTAAGAGTCTCAGGGCCGCCTGACACTGAATGTAGCAGGCACTTTGTATCTGTTTAGCCATCCATTTAGTCAGCTTGCTCACATTTTTGCTGCCACAACTGCAGGTGGTGAGCGAAAACAAGCCTTGGGCCAAAGTCTTCTTGTTTAGGGGCATGTGTGGTAGGGGGTTTTTTGCTGCTCTGCCATCTGAGCAAATTTTGTCAACAAGGGAAAGGTAATGAGAGCTGGGAAAAGAGATGTTACCTGGTGAATTTGTTTCAAGAGCTTTACCCTATAACTGACAGGTCTTTACTGTTGAATTCCTTCATTGACTTCAAGGTTAGTTTTTCCTTTTTTTTCAAGGTGCTGTGCACTCTGCATTCTTTTGCATTGGTGCACACACACTCTGGCATTTCTCTCTTCATGTCCCAAACTGACACACCAGGTCTTCTTATCTTTGTGCTGACTTCTCCAAGCCTGTGATAGTTTGGGGTTCTTTTCCTCCTGTGTGCCAGATCATTAGTTTCCCTCCATTGAAGTTCTTCTGATATCAAATCCTGTTTTGCAAGGGCACTGAGACTAAATCTCTCACAGGAACTCTACTCCAAGAGAAGAATGTGCTTGCGATTAAGCTTTTTAATTCCCTGTTAGCTGGTATTTTATTCCAGAACTATGTCTCTCTGTGGTTGCAAGTCCATGATTTATCTCTAAACAAGTGCCAGCTGCTGCTGACAGTCAGTAAGGGACCAGGTGACCACAGTGGATTGAGTAGTAAAGTCTTTGCTCAGTTTCCATTCCAGGTACTATGAAAATTTCCCATTTTGAAGTTTAAATGGGCAAATGAACCATGAGGAAGCTGGTTTGTGTACATAAAGAAACACTTCATGGTGGGCAGTGGTTCATGCAGAGGATATCTGACCAAAATGACTTCCCACAGGGAAAGAGTAAGCACTAATTATTTGTCTCTGGTGCACCACAGCTTTTCCTTTTACGTTCCCCAGGCTGCACTACAGGCAACTGGTATGTTGGCTACATGGTGTGGCTCTCTTTTCTGAGAGCTGGCAGGACTTCTAAGATGATAAGAAGAATGCAATAGTTCAAATCAATCACAATCATCACAGAATTACAGACTGGCCTGGGATGGGAGGGACATAACAGATCATCTAGGTTCACCCCTTGCCAGGCAGGAGCACCTTCCCAGGATGCTCCAAGCCTCACCCAACCTGGCCTTGAGCACTGCCAGGAATGGGGCAGAGACAGTTTCTCTGGGCAACCTGTGCCACAGCCTCACCACTCTCACAGGGAACAATTTCTTCCCAAAATCTAATCTAAACCTGTGTCAGTTTGAAGCCCTTCTCTCTTATCCTGTCACTCCATGATATTGTAAATAGTCTCTCTCCATCTTCCCTGTAGGTTCTCTGCAAGTAGTGGATGGCTGCAATTGTGTCCCCACAGAAATGTGAAGCTGTGCTCAAAAGGTTCAGTGTATGTTCAGTTAAAACAGCCAGGAGCTCCAGGGATTTACTCAGGTTGTGTTAACTGGATACCCAGCAATCACTCCAGTTGAAGATTATATGTGTGAAATTTGAGGGACTGGCATTGTCAGAAGCTTGTGTTGGTGTAAGAATTGTTCATTCTATGAAATCCCTTTGTTTCATGGAAGTTAAAGTTGTTAAAAACTGCAGGCCGGCTACTGAGATTTTACCTTCCATGTCTTCAGAACATTCCAGCCAATTTACAGGCAACTGCATGGTTATTTGCAGGCTCAGGGCCTCAAAGCTGAGGAATCCAATAAATAAGAAATGTATATAACTAAATATAGCACCACTACTTAATCATTTCATTCCCTTCCACCTGCTTCCAAAGAACAAAGTTTCAGGCAAAAATCCCTCATGTCAAGTTTCATCTCTCTTACCATATTTCTGAGTGAATTGCTGCTCCCCACTGCCCCTCCCAACAGGAGTTCACAGAAGTGCAGCAAGACCTTATTATTCTGTTTATGATAGGATGGTCTATTCCAGTGCGATGCAGTCCATAGTAAATCCATCTACAGAATTAATTCTGGGCTTGTGAGGAAGAGATGCAAGTAAAAGCTGTAATGATTTACAGTTTGAAGACACAGCTGATATGAAAATAAACATTGAATCAGTTTCTTCTATATGTCTTAGTTCCATTAGAATAATAACAGTAGGTGGCATTTTTCACATTTTAATTGGTGTTTTGCTGATTTTATCAGAATTTCTGCTGATCAAAGCAAATTGGCTATTTATTTATTTTGCAGTGATGCTAACTAATCAGTGGAAGTTTAATGTACTGTAATGAATTTTAAATATCCTCCTAGTCATTACAAGTGTGTGAATCTAGACTCTTTCTCGTAACAGTTTGAATAATTAATTACTTGAAAAGCAGAAAAAAGGTAACATTTAATATAATAACATTTTCTTTGAAATATTTCACTGCATGTTTTATAGTAGCATCTCAAATTAGCAAAGGATAATTCTGACCAATGTATCAGCTCTGCATACACACAACTCACTTAACCTGATTCTGACTACATTGGGTTAGACAGATAGTAAATACCTAAACTACTCGTTTATTTCAGTAGCTTGTTAAATGATGGGTTTATATTATTTATACTTCAATGTCTTTGTTTTAGTTGGTTTCTTTTATGTTATTCATCTATGCAGGATCTTTAAAAAGCAGTGACATGCTTCATGTCACTGTATTGTTTCCTACCAATCATGGCATGTTATAAATTGTCCTCATGAGTATAAAAGAAAAAGGGAAGTTTAAAACAAAAAGAGTAATAGAAAAATTAATGTAGTTGCTTAAATTCTGAAAACAATTCTTCACATATCCTCTTGTTCAGGAAAGAACTTCAGCATTCATTCAGATATTTAGGGCTAGAACATGTTCCCTGAATTGCTGTTAGTCTTTGAGGGCTTAATGCCAAGCTGAAAAGAATTTGTTTTCTGTTTACAGACTGTTCCCGCACATCTGTGATCAGGCCCTGGCACGCTTTCTGACACCACACTGTGTGTTTCCATGCTTTGCTCAGAGCTGAACTGCATTCCAATATCTTGGAAACTGCATGTGAAATGTGAGAGGAGTGCCTGGGATTTCATGTGTTTGTATTTCTGGATTTTAGCTGAGGCAAGGCAAACAAACAAAAGAACCCTTCCTATTCTTCCCATTGAGCTAAGAGTTAGTCCAGTTCTGCACTCAAAAGAGGCATATTCCGTTCTCAAAGTGCTGGGGGTTGGCAAGGGACTTGATGTCATTTTAGCTTTAGTGCATACTTTCTGCTAAAATGCCCTTTTTCTGTGGGATGTATGGAATGACATGGATGAGTTCCTCAGCAGATGATCCGGAGTTCATCCTTTGGACTCGGGAGAGGTGACTTTCCTCGGCTGTGCGAGGAAAAGAAAGTGCAAGCAGTGAATCCAAGAAAAGCTGTTTTACACTGCCACTCCAAGGCATGAGCCCTGTGAGGGGTCTTTAAGAGAGAACAAAATTTGGGTTATTGTAAAATGAGAGAATCAATAGGAGATTTGTGCTGTTCGAAAGAAATGTTTTACGTATATTATTAAACACTCCTCAAAGCCACAGGGATCTTGCATCTCAATCACTAGATCAGATGTAGATCCTGCTTATAGGGAGTGGAGGGAGTTTCTCACATGTCTGTTTGGATTGAGTGTCCAAATAAGAGATTTTAACCTTCTTTGAGAACATCTAAATGTGAAACTGTAGACTGATTTCAAAGTGCAAAGTGTAAATACTTAAATTTCAGCTAAAGTAAAAATTCTCTTAAGGCTTACTTTATTTATTTTTTAAATTTTGGCCTCTTAGAAGTATGTGGAAGCAATTCATGAATTTTGAGGGGTTTTTTGCAATGATGTTTTAATAAACAGTAATGTTTTAATAAAACAAATTAGAAAGTAATGAGTTGGCTACTAAGTCAGTGGTTAGATTCTGAACTTGCTTGTTAAAATTCATCTTGCACTGTCTCTAACTGTAATATAAAGACAATTTAAAATGAAGAGTGAAATAGTGCAACAGAAAGCATCCAGGCTTATACAGAATTCATGTCTTCCACTAAGACACTGTCAAGAGAGTCCACCTAATTCCAGTAAGATTTAGGTCTAGTTTGAGAAATAAATTTAGTTAGTTTGCAACCATTCTGAATTTGAATGAAATGACACAAATGGGAATTATAACATAAATATCAAATTAACTTACAGGCAGATAGTTCCTCTCTGTCTCTGACCATTGAAGATCTTTAGACAGCCAGGGCTGGTCTTCCAAGGAGCCTGGGCAGGTCCTCCATGCACAGCTGGAGCCTCCAGCCCCTGGCTGAAGCTGTGCAGGGGCTGAGCCTGAGGCACGCTGTGAGTGGTGCTTGCATCTGGGCTCTGAGGTGTTCAGGGATGAGCTCCCCAAGGGTGGGGTTGTTCTGGGCCACTTGGGGTCTGAGGGACAAGGGGCCTTTCCCACACTTGCTATAACCATGGCAGAAAACCAGCAGAGCCTCTGCCAGCATAAAAAAATAATGGACAGATGGATATGCGTATGAAGTTTTGATTATTATTTACTTCCAGAACACACTGAGTTTTATCTTTGCTCCCCCAGCAAAATCGATATAATGCTCCCAAAATAATACTAATAAAAAGCTTACTTGAGGGCATTATACAAAAAGACTTGCAAATTAAAGGAAAAACACTGATATATTATGATTTTATTTGTTGTCTGTTGCTTCTTGTAGTGCATTTAACATGTAAAAAAGACAGAGCTGCAACTTGTGGGGAGAGAGAGATGAGACTGATTTTATACCAAAATTTTTCCTTACTTATCAGTAGCTATGCTGGAATCATCTGGTCTGTTGGGGTTTGGTAGCTTGAGGAATTAATGAATATTCATTCCTTTTCCCTGGGTACAAAGTAAAATAACTAGTAATTAGTATAATATTTAATACTTCTATTCAAAATAAATAAATCTTTTGTGAAAAAAATCTAATTATTATAATGTAGCAACTTCTGCATGTGTAACTGGAATTGGATGTGCTATTTTGAAAATGCTTTTAAGCCCTCATTTACATGTTTCCAGATCAGTTAATTATTCCCCTTGTATGCATAAAACAGAACTCTGGATTGTACTTGCATATATTATTCATTTTGCTATCTATCTTCTAAGTTTAGCTGATTCTAATATTTTAATTTTACATTATTATTATACCAGTGATATTTGTCTTCTGATATGAAAATTATTCTTGTCTGCACTTAGCTTTATGCTCATTTTTAAATGCACTGGCTTACATGGTAGTAAATGTGACTATTACAACTTGGGTCTTGTGTTTTGCTTCTCACTCTACGTTAGTCACGTCCTGTGTTTCTGAGAAAGGGTCTCACATGGGGACCTTGGCCTTTGGCCATGAGGTCATGAGCCAGAGAAAAGTGGAACTAGTAAAATGAAGGGCAGGAGCCTTGAATCTGGTCAGCAGAGTCAGAGCTTGGGAGCTGCTCTAACAGGGCCTGATTCAAAGCTTGCTGGAATCTGCAGAAGGATTTGTGGTAGCTTTTAATAAGGTCTTTTGTGTTTATCTCAACATTACTTGCTGAATTTAGTATTTCCCTGGTATCCATTTAGGTTGTCATTGCCACAGGCTCTAAATCAAAGCCATTCCTGGTTATAAAAGTGTAAATGGGGAGATGTGTGACACCAGTGAGCCCCACTGGAGCTGGACAATTCCCTTGTGGGAATGTACAAACCAGCATGGCCTCGTGTACCGCACAGCCACTGGGGCTGCTCTCTGTCCTTCAGAAAGGCACAGAGTGGGGCAGCCTCTGTGTCAGTGTGTGCAAGTCCATGTGTGGTGGTCATGCAGCACATAGCTTGGAAATCATTGCTGCCTTCTGACCTAACTAATTAGTACTAATTAATTTCCTTCCCCCCCAAGAAGGAAATCTCAAAGGGGCAGGAGATGCTGTTCTTGTGTGCCAAGAGATGAGCCCTGTGTGGTCTGACTGCTGCTATGGTGCCTCTTGGTATGACAGATGGAAGCTGAGGCTTCTGCCATCCCAATCTTGATGAGATAATAAACAAAACCAACTTCTTACTAATGTAAATTTTCCCTGATTTGTTTTATGTGTCTGTTAGAAAGAAACTTGAGCAAAACTTGTAGACATGCTGGGTTTTACTAACCCTGTAATGTCACATATATTTCTTTCTTTTGGGGGGGGGGGGGCATTAGAACTTTCAGTGAGCTTTGGCAGGGCTTTGGCTAGAGCTAACAGCCATGGAGCATGCAAAACTCTGAGGTACTGAGTGCTCCTTTTGAATAAAAGTTTAAGGATAAGGAAAAGTTTGAATAAAAGTTAAGGATGTCTGAAAGGATGACATAAAATCTGTGCAGGATTCAGGAGGAACTGTGTAATGCAGAGTGGTAAATGCCAGGGGAGGAGTTCAGAAGCACAGGTAAGTAGCTGGTCTATATGAGATTAAGATACCACAGCATTTTATGGACACCCACAGAGAAAGGGTTTCAAGGATGCTGACCAAACAGGAAATCGTATTACACTGAGGTGGAAGAAAGAGCTTTGTCACACAGATGATTTTTTGCTGGCTCACAAGGCATTACTCTCTTTCCTAAGCTTTTTCTGAGAATGCAGAAGGAAAATTAGTAGAACCATGATTAGCAAAACGTAGGTTTTTGCTCTGTATCTTACACTCAGAAAACCACATTAAAAGCCCATGACCAAGTCAAACCCTGAATGCTGACTTCCCTTACCTGTATGACAGGTAGTGCCAGCTTTATATCAGCACGAATATTAAGGCAGTATTTCTTTTCCTACAAGATCCTGACCATTTTCAGGACCCAGAACATATGTTTGCCTTTTAATAGGCTTTTTGCCCTTATTCAAACATGATGCATTTATTTAATATGTGCTTTTCAAACTTTGTTTTGAAGAGCAAATGATTAATTTACCTGGGGTCTATTCACTTTTTCAGACATTAATGCAATTGTTTTCATCTTTACAAAGTGAGTGAATAGGATATTCCCATTATGGGGATTACTAGTTGAGGTACAGTGTTAAAAAGCAATCTCTAAATTTGTGTGCAACATTTTTTCAAGATGCAACATTTTTTATCCTGTTAGCATTAAATGCCATGTTTGTATTCAGACATGACGCCTATTGATTTGGGGCACAAATTAAGATTTTATCAAATAAGATTTTGAGATATCAAATTATGAGTCTAAAATGAAGGGTGTGCTATGAAAAACTTTCAAAGTTTGGTTCACTCTTACTTTGATAAGGAATTCAGTGGTGGCTGGGGATAGATTCCCAATGCTAAACAACCTCTGAAGGTTTGTTAGTGTGGAAGATTTCCCCAGCACCATATTTTTATGTCCTCTCTGATTTTACTTCTCTTTCTCTGGTGGCATCCTGATAACAGAAATACTTTCAGCCTACTCCACCCTGGTCCTACTGTCATCTGCTTGTCACGTTTGTGCCCATGACCCAGGACTCTGCTGACTGATACCACTGCAGCTGATGTGGGAGCAAATTGTGTCCCTGTGGCAGGTGGGTGGGAGGCACTGCTGCCAAAGCAAAGCAGAGCAGCGAGAATGTTTGAGGAACCTTGGATTCCATGGCAGGGCTGTGGGATGGTGAAAATTCTGGTCGTTTCTTTTGCCCACATCTTGTGGATTGCTGCCTGCTTTCTGGCCTCTCTGGTCTGTCCCTGTCCCATCTCACTGCCTCCTTAGCTCCTTTTGCCCAGATTTATTTGCTGTTTGTCCCGTCCCAAGGCTTCCTCCTCATTTTCCTCCCACAAGATGAACTCTACTCATGTACATCCCAGTCAAGTGGGGTAACTGCAGGTTCACAGCATTATTGCATTTGCTCAGGCTCTCCTGTGGTATCTTCTGTGGTGTGGATCTTCCTCTTTGTCTTCCATGTTCAGTTTTCCCACCCTTAGAGAGACTGCAGGCCTCTGCTCTCAGAGCCATGTGTCAGGCTTTGCCAGAGGCTGGCAGATCTTACCCACTTCTGCTCTTGGCTCAGGATTTTGAGGCTTTCACATCAACTGTCACAACTTTGTTTTTCAAAGTGAAATAGTAAATTGAAAAGAGGGAGCATGAAGGATGTGCCAGCCTGCTGTTTTTCATGTGCTGGCCCAGAGTCTTGCCTGCATACAAGGAGCTAAAGAATTGCAGGGGGCTAAGACAGGATTATTCATAACAGTGAGATTGAGAAACACTTTTTCTTTCCTTTCAGTGCTGAAACTGAAGGCCAGTTCTCAGTGTGAATAGCTAGAAACTCCTTGTTTTAGTTGTACTCTTTGTATTTAGTTGTGCTACAGGTGTATGTAGCACCTGTTGCTTGAGGTGCTGTGAAGTTTGATAGCAGTAAGTTGTAACTGAACTGAAGGCAATAATATTTTAGATATTCCTTGAACATTAAGAACTTTTGGATAGTATTGTCAAAACACTGTTATTCTTATTTAGAATCTGTAAGTAGGTGATGCTTGGTAGTTTGCTCTTTCTTAATATACTTCAATGCAAATTTTGAAAGGAATTATTAATGTAAAAAGTGTAAAGACTTGATTTAATAACTAACACCGTCCCTTCGGGCAGGAACGTGCCTTATCAGTTATGTAAACCTTTATGCATATTTACAATGCTGCAGGAAGAATCATTGATGGTAATACTATAAATTGTTTTCTAATAAATTTATATAGAAAGGTTGTACTGGAAAAGCTGAAAAGACAGGAGCAACAAAAATGAACAGGCTTAGAAGGTGATGTTATAAAACCCTTTTACAAAGCATTTTATTGAGTGGAAGGTAAGAGAATTTACTGTGCTGCTTCCAAATAGGATAGAACTATAGTTAGGGACAAATAAATTTTGGCTTCTAATATTTAAGTTCCCCCAGCTGTCCTTCATCTCAGCTCTGTCCCTGCCTCTGTTGGGTCAGAGGTATCATGGTCAATTAGAAAGATGTGATTCAGCTGTGTTTGTGTTCATGATCCCTACGAAGTTAATAAACACTGTATTGCTGAAGTTAGAAGTCAGTGGACTCTTTTTATCCCTCTTGTGCCATTACCTTGACTACAGCACCAGGTCCTTGTTCCTCTCATGACTTAGCAGTTCCAGTTCCCCAAAAATCATAGAATAGGTTGGGTTGGAAGGAACCTTAAAGATGATCTCTTTCCAACCCTCCTGCCATAGGCAGGGACACCTTCCACTAGACCTGGTTGCTCCAACCCCCACCAACCCAGCCTTGGACACTTCCAGGGATGGGGCAGCTACAGCCTCCCTGGGCCCCACTTTTGAAGCCCTTTTGGACACTGAAAGGGGCTCTAAGGTCTCCTCAGAACCTTTCCTTCTCCAGGCTGAACAGCCCCAGCTCTCTCACCCTGTGTTCATAGCAGAGCTGCTCCAGCTCTCTGATCATCCTCGTGGGCTCCTCTAGAGTGGCTCCAGTCCGTGTCCTTGCTGTGCTGAGTGTCCCAGAGCTGGGTGCAGCACTGCAGGTGGGCTCTGACAAAGGGGATGGATCAGACAGGAATGATGTCCTCCCCTGACTGCTGACCACACTCCTTTGGATGCAGCCCAGGACACAGCTGATGTCTTGATGCTGCTGGGTCAAGACAAGGTTCTCATCCACCAGCACCCCCGAGTCCTTCTTGGGGCTGCTCTCACTGCATTCCCTGTCCAGCCTCTCTTTGTGCTCGGGACTGCCCTGGCCAGGCCCTTGCACTTGGCATTGTTGATGAGCTTTGCAGAGGTCACCTCTCCCACATATTCAAACCTTCTTCACCAGCTGACCTGATTTACCTGGTTTTTTTTCTTCTTGTGAGTGAGATAAATTGCAGTAAATTATTAAGTAAGAAAGAAATATTTTATTCTGCTGATATTTTGACATGTATACCGTTTCTCATTTTAACAACACAATTAGATGAGGTTTCATAAAATGTATTGTTGAGATGAATATATTTATTTTAAATGCTTCCATTTTATTAAACTTATATTTTGAAAGGGAACATTTCTGTGAAAATCACACTAGATGTGGTGTTTTTTATAACTGCCTTGCATTTGTCATGTATATGTTTTTCACAGAGGCATGCCAAGATTTATCAGTACATTATGTGTTTAAAAAATGTTAGCAGCAACAATTGCATAGCATTTTACATAGGAAGCCCATTGCAATCTTCATAGAGTTGTACCTCCTTCCCTTTGGAGAGGAAAAAATTTTTTAAAATACAAAACAAACCATTTGAGATTAAGAATTTTTTAAATGTTTCTACATTCTCTTTGGCCTTTTAGGGGAAGATGCACCTAAGAAACTGTACAATGCAAAATATCCAGCATTCTTTGAGCTTCCAATAGTCCAGAAAGCTTCTCTGGAATAGGAATAGGAGCTATACCTAATAGGAACTATTTAGACTTGTGTCAGAAGACTGGTGTATCTTACTGCACTTGCTTGTGGTGTGTTTTTTCAGCACTTTATTTCCTGATAAGCCAAGGAATCTTGTGTTATCTATTCCTTTGTATTAAAGTAGCCAGTTCTTTGAAAAATCAGTTTGAGGTGAGTGTCTTTACATCTCCTGAGAGTTCTGGTGGAACTTTTCTCATATACTTTGGGTTGCATATTAAATGAAATTGAAATTCATGTCCCATTGGAATATGTCAACTATTAGGTCATCTGTGAATGTTTTAACATCAGTGAAGCCACATATTTCTGACTTCTGCTTCTATGAATCCAAACCTTTCACACCAGGGAATTAGCAATGCTGTCTGAGTTTGTTCCATAAAAACAGCTCAGGTGTTCAGTTATGTAGAGAGCAAAAGCCTCCGGGAATCATTTTGCTGCTGGGCATGATTGCAAGCCTTTCCCTTTTCCTTCCAAACACCCACTAGTCAGGTAACTGAGATGTGCTATTATTGATCTGCAGAGGTACCACTGGGCTAGTCACTTGTCATACAAAATGTGTCAAAATTTGCACATCAATTGCAGCAGTTACTTCAAAAATCACACTTCTCTATGAAAATAAAACAAAAAAATCACACGCCACTTAAACACCTCAGCAATAATTCTCTTGCTTCAGGCACCTGAGCTGTAATAAATGTTGGCATTTTCACTCCAAACCTTTCTTTTTTTGGAGAAATTTTAAAAGGCAGTGTCAACTCATGCCATTTTGAAACAACCATGTTGTGCATGAATGGGACAGAGCTGGCAATTAAGCTGTCAGCTGCCCAGTGTTTGCTTTCTTCTTGCACTTGCCATCCTGCTTCTCTTCCCTGCCCTGTTACTGTAATTTTGCAGGATACAGTGAGGTGTTTTCTCAGCTGCATACATAAAATTCTTCTAGAATACTGCTTTGGCATGAATGCGTTGTGTCCCACTACATGCCCAAATCCAAATCAATATATGAGTTTTTCTTGTTGTTTGGAGATAAGTAAAATACATCAGTAATATAACTGCTCCTATTGGAATTCACTGTTCAGCAATATGAATCTCAGGGTGAAATCACCCCACTTTTCTTTCTGAAAATTTCTAGCTGAAACATCTTGCTCTAAAGAGGTCTATATTTTTTTCACCATCTAAAAAAATGTTGATGTGACATGGAAAATTTCACTTGAAAAAGAACTTCATTTAAATTCTTAAATAAAACAAGTTTCATATTATTTCTACTTCTAAGATATTGGGTGACCTTAAAAATCTTCCAATATTTTGTATTTCTTTTAGATCAATGGTTCATTAATGCCATAAAAATACTTCTTTTTAAAAAATTTATTTATAATTACCAGCTTTTCCGGGTTTCAGACATTTCTCAGAAGAACTATTTTGGTTACTAGGTCAGTGGAATACTAGATAAAACACAAAGTGTAAGTGAAATATTTGCACAGAAAAGTATTGTTGATGTGCAGCTTATAAATCAAAAGGAAGGCTCTTGAGTCTTACTGTAATTAAAGATCAGTGAAGTTGTTGTTTTATTAGAAATGCAGATTCTCTTGGAATGACTCATTTTGTTCTACATTTATTGAACCTAAATCAAGCTAATCCTACTGAAAAATGCTTTGAATGCAGTGATGGCCCAATCTGTCACCTGGGAGAGAAGCCTTGCTGATTGCAATGGGGGGGTTGCTGCATTTGTGCCAGGCCAAAGATTTCCACTGAGATGCTGACATTGGGTTACATGAATAGGACTGCAGAATGAGGATGGAGGATACATCCTGACTGGACATAAAATAGGACTGCAGAATGAGGATGGAGGATACATCCTGACTGGACAAGAGAGCATTTCCAGTACTTATTGACTTCTGAGCTCAGCCACTTTGCATCACTGAGCAGCTACAGGATAGAATTCTGTCCCTTTCTTTCTTCTTTCTCACCTCTCAAGGTTTTTTTGTTTATTTTTTCCTGCATAAAAGAAGCCAGTAAAGTCTGCCTAAAGGGGTGTGGTCCCCTCTTTCTCTTGCTATGCTTCTGAACTTTGGCAGAGGTGCTTTATCGATGCTTGGAGGAAGTGAAAAGGAAAGAGGAGCCCAAATACTCAAAGCTGTGTGCACAGACACAACTGTGAGACTAAATTACCTGTGTGGAATTGGGGTAATTTCATGGGAAATTGTCTGCTAAACAATTTTCAAAATTTGGGTCTGTACCAAGCAATTCATATGGTAAATCCCTTTGGGCTTTCACCTTAATATATTTAGCCAGCTTAATGTTTAAATAATTCTTTTATTAAGTGAAAAAAATCTTGTCTGTTCATGGGACTGTACAGCCTGTACTTTGTAAATGCAGAGCTCTAGGTGTCAGCAGGAATTCCCTCAAGAGGACTTGATTCATGGGATCAGGGACTGACCTTGGAAGAGCATCTGAAAGTACCAATTATTGCCACCATTTTTCCCATAAAATATACAGTACTACACAGTAGTTTTGTATCACAGCTCTGTAATAGAATCCTTTACTTGCCCAGCTCACTTGTCAGATTTTCTCCTACCATGGAAATTAATTTTCTATTTAATATCTTAGTATGTGTGGCTGTCCTGCTGTCTTGGGACAGAAAAATTCCCATTTTAGTTTGTCCATACTAAAATACAATCTGAATGCAACATACTAAAATACAGAGAGTAAAACTAGCAAGACTCCCTTACTGAGTACATGAAGAGAAGACCTCTGTTAGCATTTACTCTGTTTATCTCAACACATTTACACCACCCAGAAAGTGTCTGTTAAATCTTCTTTTTCTGAGTGAACAGTTTTCACTGAGTGATGCAGCCTGCCTCCCAACAGAACTCTGAATGGAGTAGTCACAATCCTTGGCCTCTTGCTAAGGGCACAATTCTGTGCAAGTGTCTCTTGGGTCTCTCTCGCTGCACAGGTGTCATGCATGGAGCTGGCTCTGAGAAATGGCTGTGTGTGGAGAGAGAGCTCCAACTCCTGCTGGCGGAGGAGGAGTTTGTTGTGGGAATTATGCCATTACAGAACTTACTGGGAAGGGGGATGATTGCTGCTTTGTGGATGGTGTGCCCCATGGTGGCTGACTGAACCACAAATGCAATGCTACATGGACGGGCCCATACTGCATTCCAGCTGGGCCATTTTCTGGTTTTGTTATTATCTGCTCTCTGAATTATCTGAAACTGAATGATCAGGCCTGGTGTGCTTGTAAGAATCTGATCTTCTCAACATTCTTTTTCAGTCTTTTGGTTGCTTGGCTGACCTTGTTTTTATGTTAGTGGGGTTATTGATGGGAGTAGCCAATGAAATGGGTAGTGAACATGGGAAGCATTTTCAGAATGAGTTATTAAACTCCTGCCAGAGATTGCATTTATTATAATTATCACAAAACTGTTATGTGGCCCCATAAACTTGCATGGTGATTTATAAACTTAGGCTTAAATTTTGCTAAGGCATATATGCGATTTTTTTTGTTTTACTCCTATGAAGGAAGTGATATCTATGAATATCTATGCTTCTATGAATATCTAAGAATATCTATGCTTCCTATAGATAGGGTTAGATTCTATATTCAGAAGGTATTTATTTAAACTGAAACGTGGTTCTGGAAATAAAACCCAAACTAGCTTGCTTACATTTCTAAAGTCTTGGTGAAATTTACTTGCAAAAATAGTATTGGTCTAATCCTGGAGGGCTCTGAATCCTTTTCATGCTTTCTGTACCACTGGAAAAACAAAACAGTTGTCATCTTGCACAGTGGATTGTAAAGCAAGAAATACAAAACTGGGCCTACAGAAAACTGCTTTTCTGTTTTCTTAGCATGTTAGGTGTTAGCCAGGAGCAATAGCAACAGAAGGTCTTTATCTTGTAGTGGCAGACACTTGGATGCTACATCTCTGTTTTGTTTAAAATTCTTCCAGCTTTTCCAGCTTCTAGAGTTCATCTAGAAAAGCTCTTACTAGCCTCATTTGATAGTATTTTAGATCTTGATTAAATTTGATTTACAGTTACAGTTTTATTTCTTCATTAAATTAGATTCTATGTTCTTAAATCCTTGAGTTTGCAGATCTGTTTGCTCAAGGGAGCTGAAACTTGTGCTGGAGATGGAGGAGGCTGAGTGGCAGTGATTATCAGGTGTCCACGCTGCTGTGCCCAGCTGAGAATCCGTGTAGTGAGGAAATTGGGTTAACAGGAAGTGAGTGCCTCATTAGTTGCTCTCCTCCCGCCTTGAAACACAGGGGGTGCTGGTTTTGGCAAATGCAGTAATCCTGATGGCTGGGTGAGTTACTCAGCACTGCTTATCAGCACACCAACAATTCAACAGACTGAAATGCAAATACCATTCTAAGAACTGCTGTAGAGCCTCTGTCCTGTCTGCACCCAGCACCAAATGTCTGAGGTAAGATGGTGTTTGAAATATGCTTGAATCATCCCCAGACTTGGGTTAAATGTCAGACATCAGAACAGGAATCACACTCCACATCCCGATATTAGCAGGGAAGATCCTTCCCAACAGACTAAGAGCAGAGCAGGGTAAAAGGGAACCATTTGAAGTGAGGACTTTGAATAAGCTGACCTGAACCAAGTTCACTTTTCTCTCAAGGGCACTTTTGCCTTCAGGGATAGGCATAAACTGCTGACTGTTTTCTGAATGAGGATAAAATGCTCTCAGTTTTTCAGTTTATTCTATTTTGAGGAGCACAATAAGTTGCCTAGAATGAGACTACACCATGCCAAAATAATTTGTGTCTTCTGAGAAGGATATGGTTTTATTTAACTTTATTTTCTGAACTCTATGTGAAAAGATTGTTTATATTTATGGGAGGCTCTGCTTAAATCATACAAAGGGAATTTTCAGGAAAATAGCTACATAAATCTTAGGAAATGCAAAACTAACAGACATATGAAGGATTTGTATTTAGAAAAGAATCTCCCAGTGGGTTGTTCTCAGCAGAAAATGAAAAGGTCTTTTTTGCATTCAGTTGAACTATTAGTGTATTTTTTGCTGATATAAGCAGTTGTACAGGTACGACCACTGTCACAGTCCCAGATCTCAGTGCTGCAAATTAGCAGGGTTTTAACTTCGCTCCAAATATCATGCTAGCTCATTTTCATTATGAAAAAGGTGGGGGGAGGAGAATGGGACAAAGTACCTATTGGCAAAGCACATTATAATTGTTTAAGCAGGCCCCACAAGTCATGCATTTCAATTATTTGTTCAAAGCTGTCTGCAATTAAGAGTTGCAAACAAGGTTTTTGAATGCAAAGTCAGACAATTAAAATGTTTCATGAGTGCTTTAGAGAGAGAAGTTCTGAATTAGCACTTTGAATACTCAAGACCTCTTGTTTCCTAATCTCCTTTCCCTTTTACTCTGTGGAAGAGAGAGATGTATATTTTTCCCAGAATTTTTCTCTTTAAGCCAGGCTGATCCTAGGAAAGATTGAATCATCCTGGTCTTTGACTTGTACATTTGAATGTCTTTTGCCCCTTGAGAGATCATCCTTTTTGCCTCATAATGGTCCAGGTGCAAAAAAAAGTACTTTCCCCAGGTCTGGCTTGTTCTCAAAGGGGGGTTGTAAATCACTTTGAGCATCTCTCCCTCTTATTTAAACACCCAACACACACACACACATACACACCACCCCCCGAATCTCCTTCCCTTCCCCTTTGAAGAGGCAGAACTATTTTAGCTGGTGATTTGTGGCACTGAGAGTGCAGCCTCTGTGCTGGATAAGCGGACAGAGCAGATGTGGGAGCAGGGATGTGTTGGCCTGTTAACAGAGCTCTGTGGATGGTGGTGCTGTATCTGCTGGTGGGGATCAGCTCCCAGCTGCTCCCAGGGAAAGGACAAACTTCTTTCTCTTTAGCCATGAGAAACAAAATTTAGTTCTGTGAACTTACTCCTTTCAGGAAAACAGTGCTGCTCAGGGTTGGGGTTTTCCTCACTAATGCTGGTTATTTGCATTTAGAACTTGCAGTTTGGGAGTTTTTCAAGGTGGTGGGTGGTTTTGTTGGGTTTTTTTGCCCCTACATTTTATGCTCAGAAGTCCACAACCTGAAAGCGTTTGTAGTGTCTGTCAGGGAACCATTTTTAATGGTAACCATTTTGGTGCAAAGAAGAGCAAACTGCTGCATAGTTTTGGCTTGTGTAGTTAAAGGTGCTAACCTGTATCAATTTTTAAAAAGACATCTGGGTATTGAACTGCAAAAGAAACATCAGGGTAACTAATTACTGTCAGAAAAGCAAAGACCACAGGGCTTGCGCCATGACATGCAAATTCAATTGTCATTGAGCTTTTCTGGTATTTCATGATTATTATCTAACAGCCTGTTTTTTGTGACCCTGTAGTGTGTGTTCTGCATTGCTGGAATGGGAACTGAGAGTACAACAAGCAAACAAGGTTTGCTACTCTTAAGGCTGAGTGGTAAAGTTTATTCTGCTGCTTGGGGTTCTGGGATAGAGAAAGCAGAGGGAAAGGAAAGGAAGAGCAGGGTTGCAGAGGGATAGCCAAGGCAGAGTGAGCGCTGCTGTTGCAGCTGTCTCTGCCCATTCTTTGCTTTGAGTGTGGGGGTGTCCCACTGCATCAATGTTGGCTCAGGTGGGGAGTTTGCCCTGCAAGAAAGAGCAGTGTGAGGCACACAGTGAGATGGGACAGAAAACATTCCTCACCCTGAGAATGTGACTGTGTTTGTGGTCTTGACTTTGAGTTGGGCTTTCTCTTTTTTTCTTATCTTGTTTTTGGATTGTGGTTTTTTCCTTCCAGTTAATTAGCAAGCAATTCCTAGATTTGTGAATCGGGGATTTTTGCTGGAAATTAAGGAGTGAGGTCACAATGTCTTGCTTAGACTGGCTACTGTGGAAGTATTAAAACTTCTTGGATGCTGCTGAGAAGAGCAGTGATTTCCTCCTCAATGGTCTATGTTTAAAAACAGATAGAAGTCATGGAGGGAAACCAAAGTTAGCCACTATTTGTGATGCGGGGAATTACTATTTTTTGCTGGAATACTTGTGCTGAACAACTTTCTCAACTACCCAACGCTTTGTGTTTTCCTTAATGCTAGAGTTTTTTTGGCTAACTTAAAGTACAACTGCTTTTTCTTTATTTAATTAATTAACAAGTGGGAAATGTGTCACTGAGTTAGGAAAGAGTAAATGCAGACACACAGGCTGGTGATGAACTGTGGACAGTACCAGGTCCTGCATGTGCAAATTTTTCAAATTATCTCTTTGTTCAATAGCTGTGTCAAACATCAGTGCTATCACTGCTTTTGTAGAAAACTTTGAATCCCTAAAGACATCATTTTATCTTGGGCAACAATGAAGGAGGAGCACATTTGGAGTGATGGTGTTTGTCAAGTCACCTGTGACAGGGCCCTGCTCTCCTGGGGGTGGCTGAACCATGGGAAGCAGTGAATTGATTTCTTGTCTTGCTTTGCCTGTGTGCATGGTTTTCGCTTTCCCTGTTAAACTCTATCTCACCCATGAGTTTTGCAGCTTTTCCCCCTCTGATTCTCTGCCCCATCCAGCTGCTGGGGGAGTGAGCAAGTGGCTGTGTGGGGCTGGTCTGCTGGCAGGGGTTAAACCTTGACACTGACTAGTGAAATTTCTAGAGGACACCAGCTAATTCTGCCACTGATGTCTTAATAACTTCAGCTAAAAAGACCAAGTTATAGCATGGACAATAATGGAGTTAAGGGCTTGTTTCTGGAGCACAGAGCTTAGCTAATGCTGCTTGTACTGCTTGTCATCTAGAACTTCAGATAGGATCAATCAATAGTATTATTACATATAACATTTCTGCCAGGCGTTTTTACCTGCCAGGGATACAAAATTAGTAGCCTAAATTTTTTTCAGTACATAAAACTTAAATGGGCACGACTCCTTCTTTCTTATCCCAGACACAGCTAAATTTTAATCAAAAGACAGTTCTGCATGAAGCTGTATTGAAAAAGTTAGTAGATTAATGGCCTCAGCAGGAGAGTAGCTGCAGTCATCTGCCTGGGTTAGTTTGTGTTCTCTGGGTTGGAAGCATTCATTTGAATCCCTCCCTTTGTGCTGTGCTTCACCTCCTCTGCTGGCTGCACTGCCCAGCTTCTGTTCCCTGTCCCAGGTCCTCTGCTGGAGAGCACTGCCACTGCTGGAGAGTTGGGCCAGAAAAAGGCCATTTGTTCTGTCCCCTCACACCTTTCCATAGCAATGCCATGTTCTATTCCAGCACATCAATTAGAAGTCATTCTGGTCAGCACCCATGCTCGCACTCAGCTCGTTAGATCTTCATAACACTGTGCAAACATTAACTAATTAATCTCTCCAGAAGAGATTGAAGGGTAGGTGGAAGATTTCACTGTCAGCAAGGGAGTGTTTCTAAGGCGCTCAGTCAGTGGCTCTTGACTTAACCCCTGCTGTCTGGGTGCCTAATCAGGCACATTGGTTGCACGGAGCACAGTTAATCACCTGGGCCTGCTTCCCGTGTCACCCTTTGGTTGCTCCAGTAAAATGGGATTATTCAAGGATTTTTTTCAAAGGTATTGGGCTATGAATTTCCAGTGTGACAAGAATAACTGTCCAAAATTAGTAGGCTTTGTTTGAAAGGTAGTGAGTATGAATCTGGCCCTTTTTTGAACATGCAGCACTGTCCATGGAGGCCCTGATCTCCCACCTTTAGGGAAGAGGTTCAGCCTTGGGAGCACCAATGCATGTACTGCTGATCCAGTGCAACAGAGAGGGCCCACTGCAAGAGCCTCAGGAAGTTTTCCAGCTGTGGACACACACATCAGTTAAACCTTGCTGCTCTGCAGGGCCTTCGTTTTATTTTTTATTCTGGATGCAAAGCACTGATTCTTGGGTGTTTTGTTGTTTCTTCTTTGTTTTTGCTCTACATGTCGTGTTCATCGGAAAGCACCAGCTCCCAGGTGAGCATTGACAGGTTCTTGAAAGAGCTTTCAAAGCTCTGCTAGTGCTGTGAGTTTTTGCACTTGAGTGAGTAAGGTTTTCCTCACCTTGTAAAAGGGAAGTAGCACATTCAGTGGTGAACTTTGCAAATAACAGAGCCAAATGCCGAGGGGCAGCTGCACCTTTAGGTACCTTTGTCCTGCGAGCAGACCTAGAGGAGAAAACCATGAAAGTCTCACTTATCTGTTTATCTAGCTTGCAGCAGTCTGATGCCTTCTGCCACCTTTACTGATAATGGTCCCTTTGAAGTTGAATACAAGTGTGAATTAATGGTTTTGTAAAGACTGGATTCCAGAACAGGTCATAAATTACCTGGTTAGACAAAGGCTTCTGGGGAGCAATATTGCCATACAGTCCCTCCCTGTGTCATTATCCTGATGCATTTCTAGCATGGCAAATAATTGACCAGAATGATATGCTGACCAGTTCTCCAGTGAAGCTTTGAAAGTTGTTTGTGTAAACTCTTCTAGCAAGAACAGCAAATTACATACCTATAGCAAATTCTCATCATTGCTCTTAAAATGAGTCTCGAGGCCAGGTGACTGTCAATATTCTGAAGCCAAAGAAAATTAGGATCTTTATTTGCTTGAAGTAACATCTGTTTAATTTGCTGCTGTTTCATCTTAAAAGCATTTTGAAATGCCAAATGCATTTTCCAGACCTTCTCAGGATGTGAGAGTAAACAGCGAAAGGAGGCAGGAGAAGTAGTGAATACATATTTCAGATATGCATGAGTGGACCAGATCTAAAGATTGCCTGCTTTAGGGAGAGCAGAGACCTGATCTGCTCCTCAGTGAAGCTCAAGTCAGGTAGCAAGGCACTCCACAGTCAAGAAGTCTGTTTGAAATTGATGGCTGTCCTTGATACTCTTCTGCTTTATTGAATGGAAGCAGAAAGGGAGTTTATGTTCAGAGTGTAAAGCAGGTGGGGTTCTTGTGTTAAGGAGGGACGCTTAAAATAGTTTATCCTCTATATGTAGGTGTTACAGGGAAGCATCTCTAACAAGACAAAACAAAACCACCAACAAAAACCCCACAACTGCTTTCCTTAGAAAATAAGGACTTCTGTGGGAGGGAGGCAGAAAACTGTCATCATCATGATGCTTGTGGGATTTGTACCATGGCTGCCTTATTCCTGCTCCGGTTTGTGAGCCAGCTTTCTCAGGAAGACCTCATTCCCTATGATTTATTGCTTTTAAAAGTTGCCAGTTACTTTATTTTTGAAGTCCCCTTTAGATAGGTAATTATGATTTTATTACCTCAAAAAATAATTTGACTCCCGTCTGCTTCACTAGAGAATTCCAAAGGTCAAAAACAGACACAGAGACCCACAGCCTTTTGGGCACTTGAATTTCATGCTGGTTGTCCCTCATGATCTGAACTTCCCTGGGCAGTTGTGATTCTACATTAAATTGTTAAATATCCTTAGATACACTTGTATGTAGCATAGCACAAAGGGATTCCTTCAAGAGAAAATGAACTGCATAATCTCTTAATCATAGTATTTTTATTTTATGTTAGATTTACTTACCTTGCATTCACATACATCTATAATTATTTGTAAATATTTATAGTTGTCTTGTAATATAAGTTGATTCAATTATGTTCCTGTCTTAGGCCAAAATGGAATTTAGGACAACCTTGCAGTTCAGGTGGGATTTGAGGCTTTTTTTGTTTTCTGAAGTGCACAATGCTCACTCTGCAAAGAGCCAGAGAGTAGGCACACTGGAATCCTCTCTTTAGATAGTGTGAAGGAAATTGTATAAAAATTCACTATTGTCTTGTTGCCCAAGTTTGCTCTCCTCCCTCTCTTCCTTGAGTCTGCAGTGCTGGCAGGATTCTTTTGTCATCTGCTACTAAAAAGTGACAAAAAAAACTTGGTTGGAAATTACACTTAATTCATCTGTGATAAAATACACGTTTAATTTTTCTGTTCCATTTTTCCTTCCCTATTGACTTGATCCCTGGAAATGGTGACTGCCCTAAAGGAGGGCTGCTACCCCTTGTTTCTGGCTGGCTCTGTTACTAAGTAAGAAATGACTGAGCCTTGTCTGGACAACTCTTCTTCCTGAGGGTTGAAAAGGAACTGTGATGTGAAGAGAAAAGCAAATAGACAAATAATGGAGTAATCACTAATACAGATATATTAGGATGTGTGAAAACACTTTCTATAGATGTTCCCAAAAATTCCTATTGAATTATTCTCACTCACTGGCTAAATAGGTGGCTGGCCAGCATAAAAATCTTTCAAAGCCTTTCTGAGGCATGCACTAGATTGCTCCTGTGCCAGCACTTTTTGATGTCCCAGAATAAGGTATGTCTTGATGTACGACACACAGTAAGAAATTTGAAAAAAATAGATTGCATCAATTCCCTTTGACAGTCTGGCTTCTGTCCACTCCATATGGATTTTGACAGATAATTAGCAGGGCAGATACAGTACATTTGAGGAGCAAAGGCTCTTATAACCCGTGGACAGCTAGTTTGCCATAAAAGCCAGATTATGCTGTTAAAAGAAACTGCAAAAAGTTAGATTGCTAGAACTTTGACACTTCTGAAAAGAGATCATAGAAAAAGGTTGAATTGGCTTTAAGGCAGGACCTAACAAATGGCTATGCAGTTGTACAGTGTGTGGGATGAAGTGGTAACCTTGTTATTTTATCTGAGAAAAGACTGACTATTCAGAAACAGCACAGGACATTGTTGACATTAGAACAATTAGGAGAGGGTGACACAATTGAAATGCAAAGCACCAGTAAACCTCGTATTGAAGTGTTTGTTTCTTTCAGCGAAGCTTAAAAGATTCTTAAATGCTGGATCTGTGGAATCATTCGCTGGTAGCTTTTATCTTGAATGCATTTTCTTAATTTACTTTTTTTTTGTCTGACACTAATGTTGTGATCTGTGGTAGACAAAATACAGAGCACAAATACTGTGATTCACAATCCTGAGTCAACAAATTTCTGTCTTTAGAAACTGTCTTCAGTGAGAGGCACAAGTGTGGGACCTTTGCTGAATGCCAGTAACTGGCACCCAGCTGCTGTGGTCACCTCGAGCCACCAGCAGAGTGACTTCAGCTCTGCAGGGCTTTCTTGTAATAGCAGAGACAGTGTTTCAGGAGGGAGTGCTTTTATTTTTCATCTTTCTCCTGCATCCAGAGGAAAGATTCACAAAGCAGGTTGTCCTGTTAGTCACATAAATGTAGTAGGTCTTCGTTTGTATCATGTTTGGAGGAAAAGTGGTGACATATTTTCAGTGAAAGACTTCTGGAAGTAACTTAGGTCTTCTAGGATGACCTTAAAAGTAAAATGCAATTATACCAAACTGAGACTCAAATTTTTCAAATTGTTGTGACGTGAAAGTGTGATTCTTAAAAACTTTGTATAGGTTTTATTTTTATTTTGTGACTTGAAAGGCAAAGTAGATAAATTTGGATTTTGTTACTTTTCGATTTGACAAAGGATTTTTCAAATCTGATCTATTATAGCCATTATTTGAAAGTTAAGAAAAATTGATGTTTGGTGCTTCCACTCTGTGTACAAGCCCAAAGAACTGTTGCACAAACACAGACTGAGAAGTTACAAGAAGAAAAGGAAAGAATAAAATTATTGAGACTGAATGTGCCAGGGAATGCAAGAGATTGTGCTCACTCCTTTAATTGGGGCACAGCATTGTTGATTCGTCAGAGCTCAACAGAGAGGAGAATCAGATCTCTGAGCTAATATTCTGCTCAATTAAGTTCAAGCCCCAGACAGGCCTATCTAGAAAATGCCCCAGTAACTGCAACCTACCTCGAGGCGTGGTCAGGCTTAACTGGTGTGCAGCAAGCATTTTAAAGGGTCCATCAGGGAGCTGTACAGCCCTTCTGTGTTGTATTCCTGTCAATGGAGAGTTAAAGTTTTTGCCATAAAATTATGGTTCTTCAAATTTACTGTGTGATGATGACAGGCTTAATTTTTTTCCAAGTGCTGCTGCGTTGTTTGAGCTTGCAAATCACTGCAGGTATTAAGGAGGTAAAACTGAGGTCAAGTCAGGTGTTATTGCTGTTTGACATCATTTTTGCTAGAAAGTTAGGGAACTCCTAGTATGCCATCCCAGTGTTTGCGTGATGAATGTCAGTAATAATGAGACTGAAGGGCTGCAGCCGTGTAGCCTTGTCAATACATGCCAGACACACATCGTTTGTTTTATTACAGATATGGGCTTTGATCTTTCTTATGTTTGAAGATTTGATTAGGCCCATCTTGTTAAAGACATAGCACATGAAAGCTGGGAATTGGTTCCTTAAATAGCAAAGCTCTTGAGAAAGAGCTCCTCAAATTAAAGAGTAGAAAACACCTCCTAAGGGCTGTGTAAACCTTCCCACACTCAGTATGAAATGTATCTGCAGATGTTTCTGTGTCAGAATGGGGTTTCTTGCCCAGTCTTTCAGTCGTGCTCAGAATTCTGGATTTGGCTGTCAAGGAGTTGTTTCCTGAGGCAACCTGCACACACCTGTCTGTGCCCTGAAGGAAAAGGTGATTGTGTGTGCTCTGAGTGCTGATGCAGGGGATGGACACGGGCTGGCAAAATAGATCAGGGTCTTAATAGCTACACTGAAAAATATTGTGTTGTACATACTTTCCCCTTAAGTCTCTATTAGTGTGTATGACTTGAATTCAAAATTTTTGGCACTTTATCCTGGTTATCTCTGTTAGGAAATGAGTAATGTAGCTCATAGTGTTTCTCCTCTGTGAGTGTATTCCATCCTGGCAAAACATAGGTGAGATGTTGCTGGTGAGTACTGAACAGCAGACCACATTAAGATGTAGCCTAATGCTGTTCCCAAATATTCCATTTATTTAATGTTAACTGCATTTCCTTTTTTTGGTCCAGGCCCTTTCAGTATGAGACAGAAATAAATTTACACGTAGAATAAGAAATAATGATTAGCTTGAAAATATAATTTCTGTATTTATAAAAAAAGGCTTTTTTATCACACTTTTCTATTGTTACTTTTCCTGTTGCTTGGTTACAGGGTTGTAGAGAAAACTACATTTTGAAGAGAATGTAAGTTAATTATCAGCTATTCCTAAACCAGCAATTAAAATCTCATCTCCAGATTTTCTGTGTTTTACATTCTATAAGTAGCTGCAGAAAGGAATAAAATACTTTCTTTCTGCTCCCCACCCTGCTGAGAAAGTGGGCACAGTGTAATGGTCACCCTTGCCTGAAGCAGTTCTTGCAGTGCTCTTGGCTAAACATTTCCTAGCAGCTGCTTGTGAAATACAGTTTTAGAATGGCTTCCTGTGGAAGTAGCCAAGAGCCTTCATGCCTTGCTTGTTCTCCAAGTCACATTTCAGTGTGTGCTGTGGTGGTGACAGTCATTGTAGAACCAGATGAAGTCTGTGTCTCAATCATGGTAACTTGTATCTTATTTTCCACCTCAGCAACAATTTTGTGGTACTTCTTACCCTCTTGTTATTTGGTTCTAGCAAGTGACCTTCAACTTGACTGAAACATCCAGGTCTTGCTCTTTATTGAAGCAATTTATGTGGAGCCAAAGTCTGCACAGCCAGCCTAGTGCATGGTGGCAGCTCTTGGGGCAGGTGCCCCTCTCTGACCCACAGGAGTGCTCATCCTGACCCAGAGGGATGGGGCAGCTTGGGCATTGCTCTGCATCCACCAGGTGGGTCTGGCACTGCTGCAGCTTTCATCACTGATGGGCCTACTTTGAATGAGAGGGTAACATTTTATCGCATTATGTTGTGCGTTTTGCTAGGGTGCTATGTAGATTTATTTATTTTAATAGTGCTATCTGTGCTGTCCACTAGTTTAGATAGAGGAAGGAAGGTTTTAACTGGAAGGCTTAAGATTTGATTATAAGGTTCAGGTTATATTTTTAATCCCATGTCTGTTAATCCTGCTTCTTGAATTATTGGCTTTTCACACACGCGACTCCAATGGAAATAAGAACAAGCATTCAATTATTTTCTTTGGACAAGAGGAACCACTTGGTTCCTCCACAGGAAATGCAAAGTGGTTGAAGCACCTGTGTGAAGAATAGCCAAGAAGAAGAAATAAACAAAGAAACAAATAATCTTTTGATTTTAATCACTAAATTGCTACCCAGCAAAACCATTTGAAGTATCTACTGCAAAATCCTAAGGCATTTAATATTTGCTGGGAGTCTTCATTTTCTTGAAATTTAAAGAAATCCTCTTGAAAATGTCGTGGTTATGAAAATTTAATTTAGACAGAGCAATTTGTCACTAGCTAAATACTCATTAAAACTTTAGTATACGCCCATGCGTAAATTCAGTTAGTCTGCACTTGCCGTGGAGCTCTGGGGATTTCATTGCAACTTGTGCTCTTTGATGAGGGTGATGAGATTTGAGCTGTTCAGTTGTTAGCAGGACTCCTGACTGATGATGTCAGCTCTTTGGGAAAGTCTCTCAGAGGCTGTTGTTTTAAGGTTTTTAAGGGTCTCTTTTTGTCTGGTCTTGGGGGCAGGGGTTTAGTTTTCAGAGTGCATTGAGTGGAGATTTGCAGCATTTGAACCCTCATGTTAAACATTTGTAGAGAGCTTTTATTTGTAGTTTTGCATCAAGGACAATATGTTTACCAAGGACAAGTGATACGATGGAAAATAACTGTATATTGTACTAGGTGGCATTTTGCTGTGGTTTGTGGGGAATTTCTACTTTCCTATTAGTATCAGCAGTGAGGGATGTAGTAAAAGGGAAAGAAGCAAGCTTAATGTAAACTGTGTGTTTGAATAAATGTTTGCCCACAGGAGCACAAATATTTCTTACTGTTCTGGTCTAATTTTTTTTATATATTCAAAACTCAGGGTCTTCCTGCATAATTAGTTTTATATCTATTTACAAACAATAAAAATCTTCATTTGAAAGAGGTTTGTGGTAATGAATTTTGAAAACCATGTTATTCTTTTTAATAAACAGGAATATAAAAGCTCTTGAAGTAAGACACTGCAATCACTGCATAATTACAGTGGAGGAGTTGCCCTCCTACACACCCTCCAGCCTCGGTAGGACCCAGATTCCAGAACCTTGCTGACTATTCCTTTGGTAAAGGCATGCAAAATATTAGGTATGTCACTCACTTCATGGGTTTGGATTGCTGGCCTAGGGTTGTTTAAAAGCAGGTGCTAAGAATAGATGCCTCAGTTAAATGCTCTGTGATGAGGGTGATTTATGGTGGGAGGCTTGAGCAAAAAAAAGGAAAATTATCTCAAGTCACATGAACAAAGGGTGGCTGTAATTAAGCACATATTAAACATGAGCACTACAGACTCTCAGCCAGTGACTTGGTGTTTGTTGTCTTCCACTGGTACTGCACTGGCTGCTTGTATTAAATCCACACAAAGGGGCACATTCTATGTTCCTACCTGGTTTTTCATAATGATCAAGCTGGAATGACCTTTAAAAAGCCAGATAATATTTTATTTACCTTTTTTCTCCCATTTACTGCTAAATGTTAATGAAGGTAAGAGATTCAAATCCTTGAAAATAAAACATTTTAATTGACTTAAGTGTAACCATAACAGTAAATTGGAAAAGGTTTTTGGTATTGTTGAAACACCTTGTACAGTCCTTTCATCTGTCCATAGACTCAGAAATTAGAAGCAAACATTTCCTTTGTTTCCAATGACAAGGGGTTTGAGAATGTTTTGAGGATAGATTTCCCCAAGACTAGTTGCTGTAATGGTTGAGTGTTCCCCCGAGATACCTCCACTTCATCTCTTGTTGCTTACTTTACAATATTCACCAGCTGCAGTCAGTCCTAACAGTAGTTACAGTGGCCAAGATTTCTACTCCAGCTTTTCAGGCTACGTGTTCATTTAGGACAAGCTAAGTATCCTCTGTTGTCTAGCAGTGTTGTCCAGCAATGTTGCTGAGTTTGGCCTGGTATTTCAACTAGTCTGAACTTAATTGCATCAGTGCTTTAAGATAAAAGAGCATTTTGTTGCTGTGTTCCTGTTAGATGGAAACAGATCAAAACTCTCCTCTTCCTAGGAAATTTCCTCCAAGCAGCTGAGGTGCTAAAGTTCCCATCCCTCCATGTGGGCTGGGGGATGCTCCTCACAGCTGCAGTAACCCTTTGCCCTTGAGTGTTAAGAGGATGGGGGGAATTGGGTGGAGGAGTTACAAGGTTTAATGTTGCCTTCTAAAGCCGAACTGCCTGAATGCAGTGGTGCTGAGAGCATCCTCCACTCTGTGAGCAGCCTTGTCCAAATTTGCCTAAAAACCAAATTGGAAAGAACAGTGGTCCAGGTACTGGTGAGACCCTGTGTACATGACAATGCAGGAGAAGACTTGGTGCCACAGTCACAGCAGCAGCCAGTTCTTCTTGGCAGACCTTTCCAGGTGAACAAGCTCTGTGAGACTCACAGCTTTTGCTCTTTGAGTCTTGGGGATCCTGGGGCTGTATCAAACATGTTCTGTGTTAGAAAGAACAAGCTGCTTGGAACAAACCTCTAAAGATTCATATAATATTTCTCCTGTTCAGGAGAGATTCTTTTCCCCTGTTCAAACTGGGGGCAGGAAGGCAATTCAGAGTTGGTGTCGTTGAGGCTACCTTGAACATGGGGCAGCCTCACAGTTAAACAGAGCCTGTGTTGATTGATACTTGACTGTGCAATTGCACACTTAGGTGTTCAAAGAGCAATATGCTGACTCAGGAAACAAAAGACCAAATATATTTTTAACTTTAGACACATTTTAGTTTTGCATTAACCAAAAGCAAAACATCTACTTATAAAGGCATAACCAAGTCCTTGGAATTACAGAATCGTTTAAGTGGAAGAAGACCTGTGAGATCAAGTCCAAGCTGTAACAGAGTACTGACAAGCCCACCATAAAATCATGTTCCTCATTGCTACCCTACACCTTTCAGTGTCTCCAGGGATGGGGACTCCATCTAGGCACTCCAATCTACTCTGCTTCCAGGGCAGCCCTTTACAATGCTTGACTGTGCTTTCTATGAAGAAATTTTTCCTAAACTTCAAACCAAACCTGCCCTCACACAACTTGAGTCCACTTCCTCTCTTCCTGGTGCTTGGGAGAAGAAACCAAGCCCCACCTGGCTCCACCCTCCTTTCAGGAGTTGGAGAGTGATAAGATCCCCCTCAAGCCCCCTTTTCCCCAAACAAAACACTCTCAGCTCCCTCATCAGACTTGTGCTTATGACCCTTCCCAGCTCCATCGCCTCTGCTGGACATGCTCCAGCACCTCAATGTCCTTCACGAATGGCCCAGAACTGGACACAGAGCTCAAGGCGTGGCCTCAGCAGTGCCCAGTACTGAAGGATGATTGATTGCTGAAGCTCCTGCTTCCTTTCAGCAGCACATCCAGCTGCGTGGGGCTCCCTGCTGGGGGGCCAGGTGGGTGAACTGTCATTCCTCCCGTGAGGCACCACTCGTGGGGGTTGAGGGACACAGAGTGTGCTATGCAAACAAAGCCATTTATTACACTGATCACTTGTATTTCTAGTTCTCTGAGTTCCATACAATATTTTCTACTTGCACCCCTTTGCCCCTGGTCCCGTAGCGGCAAAATCTTTTTGGTTATCAGGTCCTTGTTACGTTCTTTTGCGTCAGCAATGTCCTTGTTACATCTTCTCTCATCGTAGTGACCAGACATGATGTCTTCACTTTGGTTCTTGCCTTGAGTTTCTCTCCCACAGCTCTCACTGTACCAGGGCCAAGAGATCAGCAGCGCTGCCCAGCTCAGCTTCTGTAGCTGTCTGATCTCCCTGGTCTTGTTGTCACACCATCGCTGGTACAGGCCAGGTGCCACTGCCCTTCTTGACACCCACCAAGGGCACACAAATATCTTTAAATACTGAGCTCCAAGACTAAGAGTTGTGTAGTGAAGCAGGTCTTAGACACAGACTTCTAAAACAAGGCTTGGAATGTATCATTTGACATTGACAAGTAAACACAGCAAGACTTTTTTTCCTAATTTTGCACTGAGAACTCTTGTTAGATAAATAAAACGGTTTCATCCCAACACTGACTAAGCTGAAGATATAGGGAGTTTATCCCCAAATTATTCTGGGCCTGATGTAACCTAGAGCCACCTCTTCCAGCAGCTCTGATTTATGGCTTGTTATTAGAGGAGAGTTGGCATAAAGAGACAGGATCCTCTGTTGTCTTTGTGTCACACAGCCCAAGGGTCCTGGAACCAGCAAAATTCAGACTGGGTTTTACACTCCTTAAACAGCTCCAGGTAGTGGAAGAATTTGCCCTTAGAAGAATTTACTTTGCTGCTGGCATGTGAGATACTTCCACAGTCTGTGTGTGGCTCAGAAGTAGGATCTGTGCTCAGCCTCATTTCCTTCGTTCTTTCACTGGAGTGGTGCTGTGTTTGCTACGCCGCACTGACTGCTGTGAATAGCATCAAAGCTTTGCTACGCTGTTAGGTTGCGGCATTTTTCCCTTTTTTCCTTCTTAAAATTGTTACCAAAAAATAGCAGAGCATATGGGAGGAGAGGAAGGGTTGACTGGGTAATATTTTTACCAGTATATAAGGTGCATATTCTAATTTTAGTTTTTATAGAGAGCTTTTCCAAATAGAGTGGGAGTTCTCTACAGGGTAGATAAATCTTTTTGTAGTTATTTCCCAGGCAATCTGATAGTTCATTGAAGATGAACATAAAATTCTGTTCCTGACTCAGTAGCTTAATTTTATTAATATTGATAAACTATTGGGATATTTTGATTCCAGTATTTACACATTATTATTAAAAGAAATAATCTTCTCAGTTAGTTTTATTAGGAATCAGATCTAACTTATTAATTCAAATTCAGTTGCAAGCTGACTGTATAAGGAGCTTAATTTCTGCTGTCCTTAAAATTGTCACGTACCCAAGTATATTGCAAAAATTAGAATTCCAAACTTCTCTTTATTGACTTGGTATATTTTCAATTTAGAAATCCAGCAACCTGACTAGTTTAGGAAACAATTAGTGACACAATTTAACACCTAATTATCCTTCTTTCCTTGAACAGGTTGATTCTTTTCTACTCAGTACTTTCCTGCCTTCCAGTGGAAGGACTTTTCTGAGTTTCTTTGCTTTTTGTGTCCTGGGCTGAAGCCTGCAAGTGCTTTTGGGAAGTTGAGTCTTCTGAGTAGATCACATCTGGTTACGTGTAGCTCAGAAACACTAGTAACCTTCATTGACCTGAACCTAGGTAGCATTTCAGAAGAGGTTCCCTCAATAAAATATTTTCCTGTTTAAGAAAATTCCTCTGAAATATGCTAAATACAACTCCCTTCAAAGAAGAGACCTCTTTATATTAATAAAAATTATCCTTTTGAAAGCTCGGGGATTTACAAACCTATCTAGACCTGTCTGATACGTATGAGTTACTCCCTTTGTCACCACCGATCCTCACTTTGCCCATGTACTGTCAGGAGCAGCCTGGTGAACACAGAGCTCTGTGATATCTTGTAAAAAAATAAAAATAGAAATTGTGAGTTTGGAAATTGTATTCGGCAGAAAATAGCACTAATGATCCAGCAAGCAACATGTTTGGTCAAAGCTTTGTGGTCTCTGAGGAACCTTTGAATATGACAGTAGGCTGAACTATCATTGCAAGTGATTTAGAGAAGCTTGGGGGATTGCATGTTTTCTGTTTTCTGTGTGGAGCTATTAGAAAAATAAAATTTGGCAAAAGACTGGATTTCTCAGGATTTGTTCTGTAAATCAGACCAAAATCAGATTGAATCCTTAGAACAATAGCAGATGTATTTTGCATGTGAATATAAAGCCTATCAAGTGGGTGGTGGGCAGAGAATGGGTAAATAAATACAAAACCTCTTAAGGGTTTCTTTCTGGGTTGGTTTCAAGAATGTCCCACAAAACAGGTTTTCATGGTTGTATGGGGCAATGTGATGCCATTCAACTTTCTTTCCTTTCTTTAGAAATTCTGAAGAAACTGTTGAAAACAGCTTCTGGGCTTTTACTAAAATAGTTTCCAGAGATGAGGAAAATGAGAGAATGCATATACAATCTTAGACAAATGATCTGCTCATATATTGAAGCCTGGATTGTAAAATGACTGCTGTGCCTTCCAGTGAATGAATATTCAGTGCTTCCCTGCTGGGTTGGCTTTTCCTATTTGAACCAGCTACAGCTCTGCGCTGTGATTCACTTGTTACCAAATTAAACTCTTTACACACGTGGGAGATCCAACTTTATAAAGTCAAATTTTTCAAGTGCTTTCTGGTCAGCCACTGTGCCTGTCACAATCTTCATAACGCACTGAATTAAGTTTAAAATATCATCCATGTGTGTTGTTTTCTCCTGGCTGTTGAGCAGCCCTTCTGTACATCATGCATTTTTCTGTTGACACTACATATCACTTAGCAACCCAGTGAAAGGCCCTATATGCATTGATTGCACACAATTGTCTTTATGGGGTGGAAGTGTTAAGTGAATAAACCCCCACAGGTGACCAGACGGTCATTCCTCTCATGTCGATAATCTGTTTACATCAAAATATTGTTTACTCAGCTCTCTGATCTTCAGGAATCTACACGAAGCTGAAAGAATACAGTTAACTCCCCACACTCTGACACACAAGTATGAGCTGTATTTACATTCTCAGAGATGGACAGATTAAGAAGAGAAGGATTGTTTTGTCTTTAACTTAGCTCTCCCAAATAAAGCATTAAAATGCATTTGACAGTTAACCACAGATGATAATGCAATCTTTATGCTGGGGTTCCTATCATAATGGAGAAGTTACAAGGCTGTCACTACACCATAAAGAAAGAATCTTTCCTGCAGTCTTACTGCTGTCTTTTCTGCTTTCCTCTTTGTAAATGCTGTTACCAAATTACCTTTGGAGAACTTTGATTGTTTACACTTATTTTTCCATACAGGGACAATAGCTGAGCTTTCAAAATGAGCTACAGTGTTCTCTTCAGACATTTATCCTCCACATAAAGTAGTCCAAAGAGATAACAATAGTTTTCAATATCCCAGTTTTTGTGTACTTTTTTTCTTCTGTTTTATTTGGCTTATTATATCCTTATTAATTACTGGGTGGGGGGAGGGAGAGGCGAGTGTGCTGAACTGGAGAGAGACATTTCCATTGTTTTGTTTGTTTGTTGACAGAGATGTAACTTCTAATGCAAGCAGATTTTTTTTTTAAATGAAGGCTTTGGGAACTCAACAGTTTATATCACAGAGGGGAAAAAATCAGCACTTTTGAACCTTTTTTGCCAATTGGGACAATTCTGAAAGATTTGAATGAGAAATCCTCCCTTTTGAAAAGTTTCCAAAAACATGTACCCTGAAGTAGGTGAAGCAATAGGAAAATTGCAATTTCCTACTGTGAATTTTTCCCTGTTGTTGTTGTTATTTGTAAAGGTCACACTGTAACATCTGTTAAAAATACAATAAGTGTAATTGTACTAAGGGAGTCAGTTATAGCTGCATTTTCTGTTGGGTTTTTTCCAAGTAGTTAAATATTGTAGTCTGAGTCTTGGTAGTCCCTTCACATAAACCTATTTTTTTGAAGACTCTACTGGAGAAACATGATAAGGACTTTAACTTTTAAGGCTCTGGAAATCCCTGTTACACCACATAGTAACTGCACTGGCTGCACAGTTTGAGCTTGTAAAATGATAGCTGGACCATACACACATATGTGTTTTACTGCAGTGTGCTTTCCAAAGTCAGTTTAAATCAATCTTTGCGAAGTCTGGCAGATAAATGCTTTGGGTTTTCATTATGTTGCCCATCTAAGTCCCATTGAATTCCATACATCCAGTTCTGGCATACTGAAAATTCCTATTGAATCAAACTGGTCTTTGGTGCAGCCCATGGAGGTACAGCAGTGATGAATCTGGCACATCACCTTCAGTGGAATTTCTCAGGTGAGGAAGGCAGTGGGAATTTGTCCCAGTGAGAGCCAGGCAGAGCTGGGCAGGGCTCTGGGGTGGGGCACAGGGGCAGGTGTGTGACTGCTCTGGAATACACAGCACAGGGTGGTGGCCAGTGGAGGTGCCTACAATCCATTTCCCTCTTAATGACTTTTGGATAAAGCTAGTTTTTGTTAGCTGGAAGATCAAGCTGATAAATTAATTTTTGGTAGAATCACCTAAAAACTCTGCATTTCTGTACGTCACCTAGAAAGGTGGTTGCTGATCCTTAGTTCTGCAACTGAATGAGTGGCTGCTTCTATAAACGTTTCACTGTTACAAGTAAGATTTTTCACAGTATTAACTTTAACAACATGGGTGTTTGCTATGGAATAAAACCTTAAATTGATGTTCTGCCACTTTGCCAGTTAAAACAAGGGAGAAAAAAAATGAAGCTAAGATTATGATAGCTTCTGTGGTAATATTGTCTTCTGATGCTGGCACTTTTTAATAATTAAATGAGAGCCAGAAAAACTACTATTTTTTCTTAGGATAGCTTCCACCTTTACAGCATGGTGAGTTTTGTGTATTTCTTCATTATTTCTGTAATAAACCCAGTTACTTTTAAGTATCCTGTATTGCTTTCCAATATGTTTTGGGGTTTTTTCTAAAATCAGTTTTACTGCAAAACGTGGACTTCACATCTCAAAAACTGTTGATTTCATAGGAATGCACTTGAGAATGCTAGGAACAACTTAGAAAAACCTGGGGGTTTTTACTGTCTTCTAAAAAACTTATTTGTATTTCTTTGTATTGAAAAGAAACCAGACTTAGAGCCTTATTTTCATGTGTTCAAAAGTTTGGTTGCTCAAACCAAACATTTCTAAGGCTTTAAAAAAAAAAATTAGTAAATGGCATTTCTTCCTTAAAGAGGCAATTTTTAACATACTGTAGGTGATGTTCTTTGCTATTCTTTTCTACTCTGGTCAGTCACTGTTCTTAAAATCTTTAAATGGGGGCGGGTTGGGGTGGAGTGGGGGGTGACAAAATTCAAAGATTGAACCCTTCATAACAAGGGTATGTGGTAAAGGAGCAATAATGAAATTGCTGAACCTTTATCCAGGTTGTGCTGCTTGTGCTTTATCATAAACCCTCTCTCAACCTATAAGATCTTTGTTTGTCTCCATATTTTTCCATTCTGACAAAATTCCAGGCCTTCTAAGTCTAATGATGTTGACATATTAAAATAGTAGAGAGAAGAATGTGAACTGAGCCCCTCCTTTTAGCTAAATGTTATCTGCTTAGACTAATATTGCAATTGCCACCCACTGACATAATTTGTTTCACAGTCACAGCCTGGCAGCATGAATCAAATGTTGACATTCTAATTTCATGCACACATGGGTGTTTGGCTGAGCAGGCCTCAGCCTCTCAGCCATTCACACCATACCTGTGTAAATCAGGGAGACAAGGCCTTTTCACAGCTGCCCAAAGGGAAGTTCCTACCTTCCAGCAAAGTCTGGGGCTGGAGAAAGCTGCACAGCCCTGCCCTCTGCCCAGGAGCTCACACTGCTGTCACTGTACTAGGAGCTGGCCAGACATGTTTACAGAAAACCAGCAGTTAGTTGGTTTGTTGTTTGATTTTTTTTTTTTCAGTCTGTTTAACAGATTTTTCTCATAATTCCTGTATGAAATAGATGGGTTTATTCTCAAAGCTGTTTAACTATTTCTGTCTAACTGGCTTAAAGTTGAAAGATGTCACAATTTTGTTCCTGGGGACTGATATCCATTAATGGTTGTTGCAAAGATGTTTCACCAAAGTCCTCACTCCAGGCAGCCACCACTAGAGCTAAAATGAAATTCAGCCTCTATATGCACCTAATCTTTGAGCACACTGGCCAGAGAGGAAAGCACAGTCAGATTCAGACACCCATCTGCCAGACACTGGTCAGAGGCCATAAGGCTCAAATATTCTTCTCCTTTTAGTCCCGTAACCCTGTCCCTGGGAGTAGTGCAAGGCTGTCATCATGGAGAGGGAGAGAGGATGTGGCATGGCTGGGGTTGGGCTGCCCTTGCCACAGGAAGGGAGAGATGTGCAGCTGGCACAGTGTGGTGAGCTGTGGGGATGGCCAGGGAGGGGCTGTTCCTGACAGGGGCTGCTGCCTCCCATGGCCTCTGTGCTCTGCCCCGGCAAAAAGCCTGGCTTCTTGTGGCTCTTGCATGGCCAGAGTGGGCTGCCCTGGGGACAGCCCTGGCTGTCTGCTGTGCCATGGAATGGACAACTTTGCCACTTGGTCTCTCTGAAGAGAGCTGCTTCCCATTCAGTTAGTGTCAAGTGCAATCCTGAGGCTTCTTGGGATAATCATGGCAAAGTCAGCCTCAGAAATGTAGCTTTTCACTACAAATACAGTAAAAGGTTGCAGTATGAATATTGTGGATTTTTCTGTCTCCGTTTTGTAGTTTTGTTTCGGTTCCATGCAAAGTGCAGTTAATTGTGGTGAAAGAGCAGATTTATTTTGCTTTGAAGAAAGTCTTTTGTTTTTCTTGAAAGGCACCCAAAAGTCACAGCAAAGCCAAAAGAATGGCTTTGAATAGTTATTCACAGATCCAGAGGCACTCTCCAATGGCACATGGCAGAAACATTCTCAGAGCTCCATAGTGGAATTGCTGACAGGGATGCCAAGGAGTTGCTGTGGGGCTTGGTGGCACCTGATTGTTGAACAGAGAAAACTGTCAAACATAAAAATACCTGCCTGCTGCTTTCCCAGTCTTGTGTGAGTTTGGGAGCTCTGAAAGATCTGGATTGTTATCAAGCACTGATGAGAATAATAGGTACTCATGAGCCATGTGACATTCCACTGTTTTAATTCACTGTGGTCCAGAACTGACTGTGGCTGTGATCCAGTGCTTCGGCTTTGGCATCCCTGGATCTGACAGGAGTGCCATGACTGAACTGTGTGAGGACAGGAACATATACAGATCTCCTGTCCTCTGGAAGAATTCCAGACTCTGCATGCACAGCCCATTAACAGGCTGTCTGCACTGAGCTGGAAGACAGGACCTAGCTGGCATGGGCAGTACTGCAGCAGTGCAAAGTGAAGAGATTTCAACTAAGACACTTGGACAAGTCCTAGTGTCTGAGATGTGACAGGTCTTTAAAGTTCATTCAGCATAAAAAGGAACTTGGGGCATTTTTAGTCCAGAAGAATGACACTCAGTAAACTGTGCAGAAGCAAATTTATTTCCCTCAGAAGGATGGAGAGCTGAGCAAACCCTGCCAGTATCAGATCTGCTCTTTCAGGGATAAGTGAACATTTCAGACTGGAAGCCTGCTGAAGCAATATTGAAACAATTATATTAAAGCTAGCAGAACAAATTATCAAGTAGAGACTGATGTTACTTACCCACACAAAAAACCCTGGGCAAATCTTCACTCATCCTCAAAAATAACCTTGAGGGGCATCCCCACACAAGGGAGGAATCTCCACACATTTTCCAAGAAGGGGTATATTAGAAGACCCTGCCATTAAAAAGTGGGGCTGGGCTTTGATAGTATGAAGTGATCAAGTGCCAGTCTGCAGGCTGGCTGTGTCAGCTCAGCATCTTTAGAGAAGTTGTCAGTAGTATCACTTGTTAGTTCCTTTTATCAGGTACTTTGTTTTACCTTAGAATGTTTAACTTTGGGATTGATGATTCGGGCTGGTTTCTGCATTCTTCAGCACCAAAAGCAGCACGACACCCCCTGCTCCATTCACCACTGAGAGCTTTGCTAATCAGGCATTGTTCACGTTATCTTACCCCACTCTAGGCAGAACATCCTGCTACAAGTTTCAAGAATCTGCCAAGATTTGCTATTAGCAGTTAGAGGAAAATAATCATTTGATAGGAAAAGGAAACAAATTGGATGTGGATAGTGCAATAAGTCTGGCTGATAAATTATTCTTTATCTGCTTTCTGTCATTGTATTTCAGACTCTGGGCATGTTGAATGTTTTTATGACAACCTACAATTTCCCAATGACCTTGCAATTCGTATGTATTTAATGTTAGAAAAAAAACCCCACAGGTTAATATTGTTGATACTCTGCAAGACAATGAGTCAGCATTTGTATTTCTCCCAGGAGGCATTAATGAGGTTTTTTTGGACTCCCTGTGGTCTCCCCTATGCTTTGAAAGAGCCCTCTGGCTTGCCCTCAGCTCTTTCTTTTCCCAAAGAAAGAAACAAGATATGGAAGAGACCCACTCTTCCTCCCTACACGCTCTCCATGCCAGCAGGCAGGACTGTCTTCCTGCCCGATCAGGGCTGGCAGGTGTCAGATGTGCTCTGTGCCTGGACCTGCCCACTTGACTTGGCCTTGCAGGAGATTTTATCAACTGGCTATTAAGCAAAAAGTGGTCAGGATTTATTTTGATTTGATTTTGCTTTTCTTTCTCAGTGTTTTATTTATTTGTTTGTTTGTTTTCAGCCATCTGGTTAGTCCAGAAGGAGAGAGCTGGAAGGGAGAATTTTTTGGTTTGGATATTTTTGTATAATGAGAACCTGGCAGTGGGGCTATTTAAGCATCTCTCAGAGAAGAAGCCTGATCAGCTGGCACTTGGCTGTGTAGCTCCTGATGCTGGCTGGTGTCTTACCAAATTGCAACCAAAATAATGATGCTTGCGTTTTAGATTACACTTTAAAATTCCTTGAGAAAACCAGACTGTAACTTGCAGCTTTCCTGCCTGCTTAGGTGAGGTAAACAGAGAGACAAGAGGGTTAAATAATGTGCTGTGTAGTGATATTGCTGTGCGGGCACAAGCAGAGCTCAGCAGGAACACTCGCTGTGGAGGAGCCTGCGGGGGCCTAGGGATGGCTCTGGGTGTCATCGTGTCCCTTGTGAGGAAGCCCAGGGCCACAGGGATGCAGGCACAGACCCCAAGAGTAGGGTTAGAGCATATGAAGCCTCAGAGATGATTAAAGCATTTCAAATCTCTCTAAAGGTTTCTTTATTCCATCAGGTCAAACATATAGTGTCTGGATTAGAGAACATTGTCAGCTGGGCCAGCCTCCTAAATCAATTAGGACTTGAAGGGCTTAGTGGCACATTTAGAGGGGCTTAGTGATAAATTCTGTCTTGTTATTTCCACTGAAGTGGCAGTAGCTAATGTGAGAGTAACTAAGGTGGTATCTGTGAGAGAAGGAAAATCCACCAGAAAGCAGTGAAAAAGAAGGTAGAGAAAATAAGAAAAATATGTCTGAGAATAAAAACACACAGTGATACTATTTGTCCATCTCATTCATGAAAGCTTATATCATTATAAGCAATTTGAATATCATCTATTTGCCTCAATTTCTTTAGAATTTGGGTAAGAATATAATCACCCCCCTTCATGGAATACTTGGTGGACTGTTTTATTGTGTAAGACAGTTTGTGCCATGACTGAAATGAAAAATCCTTGCTATTGCTACAGAAAGCTCCATGTGACTGTGCCTCTCCTGTCAGGGGCAGAAGCCAGGCCTTGTTTGCAGGTCATGTTTGCTAAGTTGTGAACTGCTAAGGGCAGGTTTACAGTGATGGGAAGTGATAAATGCCCTTGGCAGGCTTATTGGCTCAGCCAGAATCCACACTGCAGCTCTGTTTTTGGGATTTAGCTGAGTCACAGAGAGCCAGCTCAAGTGCCTCTGGACTGATCCCCCAAAACTTTGGGTGCCAAGGTTAGCACTGGCAGAACCATCTCCAGTGTCTACAGCCTATAGTCTGTAGACTAAGTCCAGCAAGCTGGTCATTTCCTAATGCTGATGAATCTCTTTCAGAAATAGAGACTGTCTCAGCCTGGCAAGGATGTACAAAGGAACTATTACAAAAATTAAAATGTCACAAGGTTTTAAAAAAGAGTGTCTGAATCTCAGCATGAATCGCATGGAGATCATAGTAGAGGAAAAGTGAGCGTATGACAGAGGGTTGTTTGGCACTGTCCTTTATGCCAGTGGACTTGCATATTTTATTAACCGTGCCCACTTTGAGGGTGGTTTATGCAAGGATTTGTATTCTCAAATGCCTGGGGGTGAATTTACTACCTCCTTTCTAATCCTTTTTTCTAAAGAGTGTAAGACTCCTCAAGAGTCTTGTGCATTAAAATAGGCTGTCGCTGGTTCCTTTCCAAGTAGCATGAAGCCAAAACCCCCCAAATATTCAGATGGAAATAAAGTTCTGGTGTAGTTTAGAGTATGAGTGCAAATATTTCTGAAAGGAATTTCCTGAGATTTGAGCAACTTCACATGCCTTTGATAGTGACAATGTCCTTGGAGAGCCAGATCACTGTGACTTCAGACCTTGTGTTTCTTAACTGAAACTTAATTCTTCTTATAAAGGTTTCACAATTCACAGGTGCTTTCTAATGAATGAGTAATGCAGCCTCTTCTCCCTCCTCCCAACTCTAGCCAAATAAATCTTTAGGTAAAAATAACTCCATCTCTCCTTATATGTAGTTTCCTGTTGGGTGAATATCTTTCATTTTCATGTGTACTTTGAGTGTAGTAATTACATTTAAGATGGCAAACAAAAATTTCAAGCAAGGCATTAAAAAACCCCTCATTCTAGATTCTATCAATTTGTCTTCCCTTTGTCCTTAATCTTGATTTGCCCTGTAGGTTAGTCTTATCATAAAGACAGTATGAATGACTGTCTCTGCGCCTTTCCTCATTAATGCTGCAGGAAATTGATGAGTAGATCTCTGGAACTGTGGATTTTTTTGGCAAGAATTATAGCCCCTATTTATTTTGGAGGGACCCATGTGGCTTTCTAAGTAAATATATGTTAAAATTTTCCCCAAAAATAAACAGTACAAGTAATTGCTTGATATATTAAATTGACATTTTGGCTTTGTGATTTGCTATGATATGTAAAAATCTAATTTCCTCCTTGGAAAGATGCTATTGCAAAATTGTAGGTAAATTAAAATCAGTGGTTTATTCAGAAGGTGAGTAATACACTCTGTTTTAATATATCAATATTTATTCTGCAGCTTCTCAGGTCTGCCCAGATATGTGCCATCTAATGCTAAATGTGTGCTGGCTGTGATATTACCTTTGTTGGTAATTGAAATGGATAAAGATTGATGTAAGTGTCTTGCACACTCACTCCAGCCAGGATTTGTAAATAGCATTGCTCTAGATACTAAAAGAGCATTACAGGAGTTTCGCTCTGAGCATCATATTCATATACTCTGTTTACTGACTTGCTGATAGGCACTTCAATAATTGTACTTGAATTCTAAAAACTCAGAGGATGAAGTGTAATTTTGTAAGTTTAATGAAGCTGTGTCTGCTGTTAAATCTCTGCCTTGAAGGAATCTGTTGGATAAGTACTATATTCATAGCTGCTTCTATTTGTGCATCCTTTTCTAATTAAAATTAAAAATAGAGTCCAAGAAAGAGAAGTAAATGGCTTCATGCACTGAGCACCTTTTGACTCGCTGAGGTGCCCAGTGAATTGACGCTGATAAAGCTTTGGACATGTGCCACATTATTAAAAGTAATGGCACTGAGCTGGATGGCAGAGCTGTGGGGAGGAGGAGGGGGTGGCCAGCTCTTTAAAAGAGCTTTATGTTCTTTTAAGGGCATAAGGCACCTCAGAAAAACAAGCATTCCAACAAAAATCGGTTGAAAACAACTAAGTTAATGGCATTATTGTGATTTTTTCAGAAGTCTGGCTACAAATCTAAAACAATAAAAACCCTTTAATAGTAAAACTAATAAAATCTGTCATGATTTTATGTCTTGTAGTTCATAATCAGGTTCAATAGTATAATTATATCCATGCTGATGAATTATAGAAAACCTGTTCCTCTGCTTTTGTTCTGTAGTCGATGATTTTCCTGACTGAAATTAGTTAATTGCTTCCCCAGAAACTGAAAGCCTGAACAGTTGGCTTTGGATCATGCTCTGAGTTTGGGGATTGCTGAGTAGTATCCAATTCAAATAGTCTTCTTTTATTATATGGAAATACAAGAAGGTTTATTTAAATTGGTCTTTAGTTTTAATCGTATTTTATGAAATTGGAACATCTGCAGTTTGGACCTCAGCTCTAGTGGAATTAATTTCTCTCTGTGATGCCATGATCTCTCTGCAAAATTTGATGGATTGAACAGGACTCCAGTTTAACAGCAGCAAACTAGACTCTTCTTCATAAAATTTGCTTGCTCACTGACCTCTTTTTTGTTCCCCAAGACCAATTTTCACAAATGTATTTCCAAGGAAGTGCACTCGAAACTGTTCACATTTTGGGAAGAAAAAAAAAAAGTGGGATAATTATTCTAAAATACATTTGTGTCTCTTGGTCACTACTTAGTCTTAGCAGTGTGAGTTTTGTTAGGTAATGACTATTGGTTTTACAAGTTTGACTCCTCTGTGTTTTGGTTTCTTTTTTGTGTGGCAAAAATTCATGCAATTGAATTTATACAAACGTGCATTTGTGGCTGAGAACTATTTTCTTCCACCATTTTGTCCTCATTAAAATTTAGTTAGTCTGAGTTATCTGAATGTTGACAGAAAAGAGGATAAAAGGTCAGAAATGTATGGCACAAAGAATACATTAATTTACAGTATTTCTCTAGCTGGCATTTCTCTATTAATACATATTTCAGAAGACTTGAAAAAAATCTTAATATACACAAATTTCTGCAGATTGTTTTTTTAGTGATTGTGGGACCAAGCCTTAGCTGAGAGATACTGGCAGAAGCTAAAGGATTCCCATGTGAACAGAGTATTCTGATCCAAAGGAAAGTAGGTTTTTGTTGGCTCTAAGAGTTCATTTCAATCCACATAGATTCAATTTTCCTAAGAACAAAATATAAGCTGTCTTTTGCCAGCACCTTCAGGAAGATTGAGACCTGGCCTCCAGTACTATTGTACAGGACAACTCCTATTAAATCCTCTTCCTGCTGGGAGTGTGGGAGTGGGAGATGTTTAAGCCAATGCTTGGATTGTTGTTTAGAGCTGTGGAGTGGTATCCCTAAATAAGAGCTAGTCCTCTACAGAAAGTTTGCATATGGCTATTGATACAAATAAATCAGAGGAAGCAAATAAGAATCATTTGGTGATACAAACTCCAAAATAAACATTTGATTTGTATCATACCTGCATTTTGGAGTGAAAATCCTCCTGTAGACAATAATTCAGAATTACTCAAGAATGCAACTGAAAAAAAAGCATCTGGAGGTTATTGCGTGATCTACTGCACCAAGTGTCCCACTTGTCTGTCCAGGAAAGAAGGTGACATGAGGACAGGACGGTGCACCAAGACCTGGATTCACTTCCAGCTGTGTTGCCTCAGACTAATGCCTGTAGCTTTTGTGTTGTTCTGCAACATGCAGCAAAAATCAAATGGAATTTCTAAGAAAAGAAAACACACATTCAGTATTAGGCCTAATCCAAACCCCATGTACTTCAAGGACTTTCCCCACTCAGGCAGCAGAAGACATGACCAAGTCCAGCACAGATTTTTTTTTGAATGCTGGAATTATGAAGACTTCTTAGTGTGGGTAGAGACTAGGGGGAAATGCAAACAAGTCAAATATGTTGACAAGACAAAGGCGGTTGGGGGAAATAATCTACCTGTGTAACAGCTAATGAGTTTCTGATTAACAGAACTTCCTGCATCTAAGTGAAATTTGTATTTCAGGCACATTAATTCAACTGGCCTTTGACAAGGATGAACATTTCTTATGCTTTCCAGTGATGAATAGATCACATCCAACCCTTCTGCACCTGGAAAAAAATGATCGGGGAAAAAAAGTAGCACACAGAGCATTTTTCAGACCTTTTGGTTTCAAATCTTGCAAAGCCCTGCAGCTTTACTTCTGCCTCCTGTCACCCCACAAGGTCTTTCCACTTCACCAACCCACTTGGCCTCACCCCTGTGCCTTAAAGCTGAACTTGTGCTGCAAGTCAGTGCAGATGTGAAAGTGGTTCCTGTGGTGCCCCTATCCTACCTTGAGCCTCATAGCATACAGCTTGTCCTGAGTAAGCTGAACTGGCTGTTGGCTGAAAGAGGATCTGTAGCTGAAAAGGTCTTTGGTCAACCTTGTCTCCTTGCTCTTACCAGAAGACTTTGGGGCCTTCTTTTCCAGCACTTGGCTTTATAATTCCTCTGCTGGAGTGATAAATCTGGCATCTGATGGTCTGGACAGCCTCATATCTCTTGCCCCAAACACTGAGATCCTGTTACCACAGATCCGCCTGACACCTCTGGCTTTGCTCATACGGAGCAGAACTCTGTGACAGGAGCTCACTGGAACTCAGGACTTGAACTTCAGGTCCCTGGGGCTTAGCAGGGATGTCACTCATGAGTAGCAGTATAGCTCCAATACAGTAATTTGTATGTAGGGGGGCAGATTCATTTTGCTCTGTGGAAGAGACTTCTAGCTGCTCAATGCTCAGGCATTGTAGCAAGGTTAGTGAAGTCTCCAATAGCAGCAGCAGCTCAAGGCACTAAGGATCCTCTGGTGGGCACCTCAGTGATGATGGCACATGAGGGCTCACTGAACTGAATCCACTGAGAAGGGACCAGAATAGGGTGTATGGGGCTGGCTTGAGGGTTTGGTCACGCATATTGCTGACTTGGTGTGCAGTGAGGCTGTGCCACTGACAGGGAGTCAGGAGCTTGAATAAGTAGGGAGTGGAAAGGCAGTAAGTCAGGGTGCCATGGAAGCCACTGACTTTGGAGTGTGAATTTATACTTTGAGGATTGCTGTTTTGGAGACTTTTGTTACATTTGCTCCTCGATGAAAATTTTCACAGAAACCTTCCTTCAAGTCACATCCTTGCGAACTACACATATGTGATAAGTGTATTCAGTGCTCTGGTAGCTGATGGGAACCAGAGACACTTACTGGATTCCTTCCTTAAGAAAAGAATAAACCTTTCATCCTACTGGGTAGGCAGAATTTTATGAAGAAAATTTAAGAAATTAATTAACTATAATAAAATTTCACCTCTTTAACCTTAGCTCTTGAGCAAACCTGAGCTAAATAAACATCTGACCATTCAATCTCTTCCACTTAAGGTTAACTTGAGTTTATTATTCAGACTACTGCCCCTGTGTATTAGGCAAAGCATAAATTATGCATACTAATTACCTTGGATGGGGCATGACTTTAATGAATTCTTTTAATTAAACTGCAACACAGTGGTTTTGTAGAGGATGGTCTATATTTCATCCTTAAACTATGTAACCTTCATCTTTGTCTGGAGAGATCACACATTTGAGTTGGTTTAATTCACTTAAGTAGTAAATACAAAGAGCAACCTACCCTCGCTATCACTGGGAAATTTGAAAAATGGTCATGTTCTGTTTCAGAGCTAAGAAATGAGATTCTTCAATGAAAAGCTATGATTGTGTCAGGAAGGCAAGGGCCAACATGCAGGGAAAGGATAGGCATTCTTGAAGGAATGAAGCTAAAGAGTGGTGTAGTATTGGTAATTTCCAAAACAAACACAAGTAAATAATTTCCCAGGACTTCTCATTTACTTGGCATTTTATATTAGTGGTAAACCAGCAGAATTATCTGAGTCCCTGGTATGTTCTTTCTAAGTGGCTTTGGCTTATCAAAAATGATCAGGGCACAACAATTCAGTTACACTGTTCCCTTCAAAGGATTTGTCCCCAGTGGCAGCACCAGTAGTTTAATAACAGGAACAGCAGCAGAGACTAAATGCTTCATTTGATTCTGATTCTTAATGGCAAATCATGTATGTGCCCTTTCTCTTCTGCCTTTTGCTGGAGTTTACTATTTTGTTCTTGTTTACCTGTTCTTGGCAGTTTTGAGACCTCTGTGTCTTCCGAGAATCCAAATAAAGAAACTGTTCATTGTATGTGCTTCAACTGCCAGACAAGTAACTGCTGGGTCAAAAAGGAGTGTTGTGGCTGACAAGAGTGTATTTAAGAAGGAAAATAGCAGAGGTTGCCCGTCTGGACATCTCCTCTCTCCCATCTATCCAGGTCACCTTCCTTCACAGTCCATACAACAGCAAGGTGTGCTCCTGGCCAGTCATGGTGGCACATTTGTGTCCTCCTCTTTCCCTGTCAATCTAACATGGTGTCCTGCCCGTTTCTTCACAACTCCCTGTTTGGTTGTTTGCTGCTTGTGCACTGGCCAAAGTGCCCATCCACACAAGTAGATGGGAATTTTCTGGTTTAAATTCATTGTTTGTAGATAGCTCCATCCCTCTGATGCTCATCCTTTGGTCCCACCCTTATTGTTTCTTTGGTGTTTCATTGCTGTTGCTTTGTTTGAAAGGAATAGCTGCCCCACGCAGCTGTTAGTGTGGTTATCTCCTACCACAGAAACCACTTTCAGTGATACAGGAAAAGATTGGTGAAGGCCCTTCCGACCCAAACCATTCTATAATTCCATGGCAATAGGAATCATTGTGCTCCTATGTATTCAGTGCATCCAAACTATTTTACTTGTTTGCATACTATTTAATCTAAGGTATGTTATGAAGAGAAATGAACAACGTATTGTATATGTGGCCTCAATCTAACTTTTAAGATGTGTTTAAATATGTGGTGCTTGACTCCATTCTTAGGTTTTTTTCTGAGGTCTTCTGTGGCAGCACCTGAATTTCACATTTTGTAATAGAAAGCAGTCTTCAGTTCTGGTGAAAATTAGTTAAAAGGCTTGTGCTCATAGTATGTGACCAGTTTGTTCCATGTAGAAAGAGCCAGATTTTCAAAAGCTGAAAACTTGCTGGCATGCAAATGTTGCATCTCTCTCTATCTCCTGTTTGGGGAATGAATTTTAATATGCACTTTGGAACAGATTTAATCTCATCTGCAGTTCCTTGGGTGAATCTGCAGTTCAGGCTTTGCTCCTCATTGCAGTGATTCCTGTGTGATTTCAGTCATTCCTTGATGCCATTATTTGCCATGGGCTTGTCTTCCTCTCGGTGCCTGCAGGCTGTGCTCTTATATAGCATATGTTTTGACAAGCCATCTGGTTTCAATAGGTTTCCCAAGTGCCTGCCTTCTCACAGCCTTTTTGGCAGCCACCAGTGCCTACAAATCCTCTGCCTGTCTTTCTGCATGGATCAGAGATTCTTATTTTCACATGGAAGCATTAACACTTGGGACAAATAAAGAAGCAGCTTATAAAACCAAGGGGACTTTAGAGGTGTAGGGAAAGAGACTGAAACCAGAGGACCCAGCCAAACTCCTGTGAATGCCCCTGTCTGACACACAGGGGTGAGCGAAATGGGTTTAGCTGCCTTCTGGCTGGGCACAGTGCCACACCAGAAGGTTCTCAGCACCAGTAACCAAGAATCCATGCACAGCATGTATATCAAAGGTATTTGAAGACAGCATTGCTCCAAGGGGTGAATTCAACAGCTGTGTATCTTATACTTGCACATCTGATCATCAGAGGACTTGCTCACCACTCCTGCAGCTTTTTAAACCCTCACAAAAGAACAGAATTAGCAGAATCAAGAAAGTAGAAGCCCAACTGTTTACCTTCCCTCTAATTGTCATGGGGGAGCAGCTAAAAGATTGCACTGCTAAGTGGCAAAATGGGTATTGAGGTAACCCAAAGATCAGGATCTATAAGCAGAAATAGAAAAGCATTGTTATGTACAAAGTTATTTTGAGATAATAAAAGATTGACTTCAGCCATTATTGCATATCTTCAGCAGTTTGTATGGGGAAATAGTGCTGGGGGGATGTTCCTCTGCTTTCTCTATTGCAACATGGTAAAATTATATTAATTACTGGTGTTTATGTGAGTTGAAAGCATAGAAATGCTACTCACATCTGCCTGCTGTAGCATATCCTAAAACAGTGCTGTGGTTTGGATCACCCCATACGCTTGGGCATATCCTCTGGATGAAAGAGATGATTTTGCATTCTTCTTCTTTAATTTTTTTAATTTCTAACCCTCTTCTGACCATAAACTCATTGGACTATCCTTGACTTGCATTGATACAGTAAGAAGATTAATGTAAAGTTGTCATATGAAACAGTTTCTGCTTTGTCTGTAGTGAGAAATAAAACTAAATCTTAAAGCACCTTCTCCCCACCCTTCCCTTCTTGCCTGAGAGGGGAACTTCACTCCTGGTTTCACTAAGGATACTGAATATCTACAGCTAGATTATTTACAAGGAAGCCTACTTGAGATTAATTTGGGGTAAACAGAAGCAGTAGATGATAATAACCCCATCAATCACTTGCTGTTTCACAGCCAGTTTCAAGCAATACCATTAGATTCTTTTTTAAGACACAGAACAAGTTTTCTGGAGCTCCTGGCTGCCAGACTAAGTAACCCCCACCAAGGCAAGTGCATCCTTTCTTGACTGCTCATTTCTGTTGAAGAGCATCAGGAACAAATAGGAGAGCTGTGAATTAGCTTGGAAGGACTGGCTTTTAGCTGTTACATTAATCAGTGATTATTGTTTGCTCACTACAACCAGAAATAGTTTATGGAAATGAAAAACCCTTTGGTGTTTAGTTGCAGTCTAAAGAAAATGAATATTTAAGGAAAATGCATGCTTGGCAGACAGAAGTGTGTGTGCAATGGGTGATGTGAACAGATCCTGGAATACTCTGACATTGTATGCTTTGTTTAGGTTGTACCAGCATGCCAAATCTTGCTGCAGTTTTTCCAGCAGAAAGCAACATATAAAGCAAATTTTATTTTAAAAAGTGAAGTGAAGATCCTGTGAATTATTTGCTGTGTTTAAATGCCTGTAGCAACACAGAATTTAATTTCAACAGGAATTTGAAAAAGCATAGGGGTAATTTCATTTTGTAACACTTGAAGGTGCAGGGAGTGCATACATAATGTTGACTATTGACTATTATTCAGGTTCTAAGTTCTACACTAATTAATTTGCAAAACAAAGCAGTAAATAGAAACTATATTTTCTTTTGCTCCAAATACATAACCAGGAAAATTCTGAATTACATTGGAATAGCTTAGTACTCATACAATTCCTTGAAACTCTTCCATGTCTCCTCAAATTTCCATTCTTCTGTAGGTATATGGCAATTCCAAGTCAGCCTGGTTTGTGGATGTGAAGTGACAATCATCTTAACTGTATACTTGTACCTAGGGGAACTACTCTTGGAGTTTTATTGATTTCTTTCAGGCCTGCACCACTGCAGGTAGAAGATTCTTTATGGCAAGGGGGCTAAAAACCTGTGTGTGTGGCAGCAGTTCCCCACCTAGCTCTCTAATTTAGTCTGGCTGATCTTCCTGAATCATACATTTCTTGTATATGACTGCAGAAAATCCTGCTGTACCCTTAAAATCAAGCTTTATTAATTTTCAGAAGGTAGAATCTTTTTCTTATATCATTAGTATGTGGTGTATGAAGCTGTAGTGACATGGTGGCTGTTCAAATACTTTCACAAGCTCAGGCTGCAAAAGCCACTTTCTCACTGCTGCAATTGCAGATGCTGAATTTGGTGGCCAGACTGAAATGCTTCCCAACAGTTGTGTGTTCTTGTGTATTGAACTCCCTGTTTTGGGGCTGTGACCCTTTTAAGATAATGTGTAATCCTTCTGGAGAGTTCAATAAGACCAGTCAGGTGCTTAGAGGGAGACAAGAAATTCATTCAGTGTTTCACTAAATTAAGGAGCAAAATTTTTGAATAATGCTGCTGCAGCCAGGATGTGACTTACACATACAGAGGTGCAGGCCTGGTGATGTGTTTCAGCAGATCCACTGAGGTACTTGGGAAAAACAGGGAAGTTTGAAGGTTATTGAGGTTGGGTCTATAGTTTTCATAAATTAATTAGTCACAGAGATGTATATCAATTACTCTTTATTATTTTTGTTGTTTGCCAAGGTTTTTTTCCCACACTGAAGCATGAAAATTTAGCTTGCAGTGGACTTTGTTATTGTATTCCCTTTAAATCTTTATTCTTAGTTGAAGTAAATAAACCAACAAGGTAAAGAGAGCTGATAGCTACTCCATCTGTATTATGGCACACAATGATGGCTGGAAGTTAAAGGTTTGATATATAGATCCATTTTTTTATTGCCAGCCCCTGCCCCTGAAGAAAGTATTAAAATTTCCAGATGAGTAACCAAACAATAAATAGATGAGACAGTTGCTGTGAATATCTGATTTTTTGCATAATAATGAGATATTGCTGGATAATATGCTTTGCAGTCCACAGTTTGTCTACATTATCATTTTGATTGGACAAATGCATAAGAAAGATATACAAGTAAAGTCATGCCAGGTCTTCTATTTTAAATTGATTCCCTGTGAGAGTTCAGTTACATTTCTAGGACACCTTAAAAACAAAAAAAATTCTAGGAATATCCCTGCACACACACACACAGACATTCATTTGCACACATCCTAACACACAAAATATACAACCAGTGTCTGGCCTTACAGTTTCTGATGTGCAGCACAAACATTGTGTGCAAACTGCCAGTTTTTGCTCAGGCCAGTTAGGTTAGAATTAGGGGCATTTTCAGTGAGCGTCTTCTCTCCTGCCTTGCAAAAGGCTCATGGAAACACATATAAGGGGGTCTCAGTCACTGCAGCACCTTGTTCCATCCCAGAACAGGCCAAAGCAAAGGAGGCTTTGGGCTCAGTCCCACATGGTGGATAGATAAATTTCTAATTGATTTCACTGTGGAAAGAAACATGAAGCTGAGACATTATGGTCTTCATGAGGGGCTCAAAGGACTGTGACATCTGGTACCATTTGGGTGCAATTTTGATGGGGGAAAATACTGTGCCAGTTGAACTCCCTGACAAGTTTCTTATCATTACATGTAAGGACACTGCTGGCAGCACTGAAGCAACATCTCAGTCACAGCTCTCATTGCTAGGAGATGCCCAGCAGTACTGCCAATATCAGTGTCCAGGTAAAAGCTGGGCCTCACTTAGGAGAGAGATTGGCAAAGTTATACTAAGCCATTTTTAACAGTCATTTCAGAATTTTTATTTTCAAGTTATATTGAGAAACATGGAATCAGAGTTTAGTTTTCATTACATAAACAAACAAAAAAAACCAACAAAACAAATAAAGAAGCTATATAGTTTTTTTGAACAGTTATCTATTTTCTGCACTTGACCTTGCCATCTGGATAGGGAGGTGTGTAAGCCCAGGCTTCAAGATGAGTTTCTTCTGCTTTGCAGAATTCTGCCTCCTGTTGTTGGTCTGGTTTAAGTCTGAGCCCTCGAAATCCTACAGGGGTATCACATTCTTCCTTTTTCCTATATTCTACTCAGATCTTCCAGTCTTCTCCAAGTCTTCCCATAAATGTTTGCTTCCTCCAGGTTTTGAGAGAGCAGGGTCCTGTGTTCCTTGCACCTGATGACTGCAGTGAGACTCCTTGCTGTGCAAACAGTGACAAACCTGGCTGGCACAGGGTTGGTTTCAGACCACTGAAAATTCAACTGCAAACATCTGCTGGTTCAACAGAGGAGCTGACTTGGCTCTGTCTTCCTTTTTTTTCCCTCTGTTTGTGTCTGCATGCATGTACCGCGTAAGAAATCCACACACTTAAAAAAAAAAAAAGGTAAATAAATAAGCAAGCCTAGCAAATATGACTTACATGTGTCCTAAAAGCACTTGCAGCATCACCTTTCCTCAGCAACAGAGATGAAAACCACTGCTAGATTAAAGGAATTTACACAGCTACTGTGCTGCAGCTCTGCTAGGACATGTATGATTCAGCTTAGAGAAGGACGTTTCTGATTTCTTGATAGTCCCCTCATAGCAGATTTATGTAGCAGTAGTTGCAGACCCTGTTTCTTCACCAGAGCATACTCACTGTATTGAGAAATAATGCAGGATTTTCCATGAGTTTCAAGTATCTATCAGCATTTGTGTCATGATGGGTATCCCAAGATCTTCTATGATGCACAGCCACCAGTGCTGTACCCAGAAGCCATTCAACCACAAAAAGGAAGTGGAACCAGGTCTTGGCCTAGGTACTCATTTCTGCTGGTGCAGTGTCCCACACAGCGAGTGACACCTGGCGTGCGTCCCGGTTCGCTTTCTCATGGTCCCTCATGCTGTAACCAACAGACAGGAATTTTGTGGCTTCTTTTTCCTCAGTCATGCAGGTCCAACCCATATCTCCAAAACACAGAGTCAAATTCAGGCCTTGAAGCACAGACTATTTTCATCTACACCATGACATTCCCTGTCCTGGCAAAATTCCAGCTTACAGCATTTGACCTCAGAAAGGAGATGTATCGTGCTCCTACTGTGCTGTTGGAATTATGCAACTGACCAATTCATTATATTTTAAAGATTATAATATGGTTAATGGGCAGCAAACTTAGTGAAGTCATCAGACTAAGTGTACTGCAGGTGCAACATCTTTTTTCACTGGAATTTGATTCATTCACAAAATTATTTATCTATTCAAAACAACTGTCATGCTTCCTTTGTCCATAGATAATTAAATAAGCTTTCCAATTTATTCATGTATTCTAATTTACATAGGGTACCGACCCAAAAAAACCTTTCTGCTTACCCAGAGAGAAGACATAAAATACATAGATAAATCTAAGTGGCAGCCAGGGCACAAGAAGAGCAATTCTGGCTGGTGAGGGCACTGTTGCTGTAGCTGGAAGCCTGGCCCTGGCTGGCTCAGCAGGGGAGTCAGGGCTGGAACAGAGTACTGCCAGAGAGCTTTCTGTCTCCTTTTCTGAGGTCACAAGAAAGTGCAGGTCTGAGATATTGAGCTGTCCCATGCAGAGCTTTTATACTGCCTTTACTTGCACCTTCTTTAACTGAGCTTTCTAGGGTACAGACAGGTACTCAGAGCAAGCTTCTCCACTCTTATTTCACTTCTTCCAGGTGCTGGTCATTGTACAGGCCCTCTGTGATAAGAGAATTCCATCCAAAGCTCGTCAGCTCTGTGCCATGTTCTGAGCCTGAGGCTTCCTGCGCTGAGGTTCACAATTCTCAGAGGCTCCTTATGTTCAAAGTTTTAGATACTTCTGTGATTCCTCCTACCATAGGATTCAAATCCTTCACCAACATTTGTGCATGCAATTGCATATAATTATTGTGAGTTTGGCAAATGGCACTGGATTCTTTATGGAGAAGAGGCACAAAGGGGTCCAACATACAATATTTGCAGCAAAGAACATATAGGTCATGTCTCAGAAATACCAGCTACCAAGATATTGGAGCATTGTAGGGTGTTGTAAACTCTTTGTAAGTTTAGAGAAGAGAATATACAAGTACTTTCAAGGCACTCCAGGCCTGTTTCAGGCTGTCTGGATACAGGAAAACGATTGTACAGACAGGCTGGATCAGTGGGCTGAGGCAAACTGTGTGAGGTTCTGCAAGACCCAGGGCTGGGTCCTGCCCTTGGC
>VYZP01048540.1:4163-20073 GCA_013400635.1 Hypocryptadius cinnamomeus | reverse complement strand
GGAGAAGTCATGTTAGCCAATTCCAGATGTTTTTATCAGAGTGGCATTTGAAGGCAGTTTGTTTATAGCTGCTGGGTAGGATCTGCAGCCAGAGTCCCTTTTCCCTGGAAACAGCATTATGTTCAGTACTGGCAGAACCCTTAGAGAACTGACAGGTCTCTCCCAAGCAAGTGCAAGATGAGATTTTTAGCAAGTTGGCTAAATTTGGATAGTTGTTTCCCTAGGAACATCAAGTGATACAACTGCTGCTTGAGGAACTGTGATATCTTCTCAGTTTGAGGCAAGAGCTTAAAATATCATTGAAATACAGTCTTTTTAAAAAGTCATTTGCAAAACAGTTTTTTTCCCCCCTAAAATGATAGGACAATTTATTTTAAGTATTCTATTATAGGTATCCATTTTGCATGCAAAATATATTCTGAACAGTTAGAACTGGTTTAACTGTGAATAAAAGCAAATGAAATCAAAGTCATACAGTGGGAAGTATCAGACAATCCTAATTATAAGGCATGGTGGGTTTGCTGCAGGTCATGCTGCCAGTTCTGTCTGTAATTAGATATCCAGGGGAGCTGGCTCAGGTTTGTAGAAAACAACCAAATGAAACAGTGCATTGCCTTTTACTCACTAACACTGCCTCTCACAGATAGAAGAAGAGAAAAAAAGGAAGAAAGAAGAAGCAGCCAGGAAAAAACAACAGCAGGAAGTAAGTAACCTCATTTTGAAGGAAAGTGTAGGCAGCAGTAGTCACGTGCAGGAAAGACCATTAGAACATAGGCTCTCTGCCCAGCCTTAACCAGGTCTCCATTTCTTTTTTTTTTGTTTACAATTTCCTGCTCAAAATGTCTTTGGCTTGCAGTTCAGGCTTGGAATTTCAATTCTGATAGAGAAGCCATTTTTGAAAACACAATTAAAGCTTGCAAAAACTTATTACAGAAGAACTTGTAGCACTTAAATTTCAGTCTATAAACAGTATTACCTAATTGACAAAGTAGTATCTTATATGCTTGTTAGTGTTAGAGAAGATTTTGCTTGTGTCATTTATTATTTGATTCCCTTTCTAATATCATAGGTACATGTGAAAGGGTTTATTTTTCTCCTTTTTTTCTTTTTCTCTGTAAGAAATCCCCTGCTCCTTATGATTGAGCAGAGAAATGTTTTATCTCTGTGATTGAAATTCATATAGGTCAAAGGTTTTGGGCTTTGGATGGGGAGTGGACAGAGGAGATGAGCTCATAAGAAAAAAATATTGTTTGCCATGCTGATGAATTTAACAGTACAGGAAATACATTCCTGTGTTAAAAGAGGAAGAAAACTTTTAGAGAGCACCACATACAGAGATAAAACAAATAAATAGCATTTAAAACACAAAAATAAATAAAATAAATAAATAAAAATAAATAAATAAATAAAAATAAATAGCATTTATCATCCACAAATTCCAAGTACCTTTTTTCATTTCTTCAAAAAGATGATTCCTTTGCATAGGGAAAAAATCACATGGAAAAGATTCTGAGATGTGCTTGTTTGCAGATTAGGGAGAGTTCAGTTTGTTTTCAGTGCAATTACTGCATTTGATTCTTCTGTGACCTGCATAGAAACCTTAGCTTGTCAGCAAGAAACTTGATAAAGGTGGTTAACTTTGCAGTGAGTTAATTGCTGAATATGCTTTATGATAGCAGCTATTCACTTTGTGTTGACTAAAGAACCAAGTTAGCAAGAATCAGATGTAGTTTTTGGAGTATATAACCAAATTATTTTGAGTTTCTGCAATGCATCTGTTTTAAAGTGCTTCTCTACAGGTTTAAAACAGTTTTTCCTCCAGACAAGCACAGCTAAGACCTACTGAGATGTTCCTCATTCCAAGTTTCTTTTCACATAATAAACAATTATGAATTGAATGCTCCTTGATTTTGAAATGATAATGTACTTTTCCTTTTACATATGTGACGGGTTGTCAGTAATTAACTGTGATGTTAATGCATGTTTTATATTACAGGCAGCAAAACTGGAAAAAATGAAGATTCCACCACATGAAATGTTTAAATTGGAACTTGACAAATATTCCATGTTTGATGAAAATGTAAGAGACTTCTCTTCCTATAGGGAGGGATTTTCCTTCCCCAGTTGTGCATACTTACTTGTATATGTTTATAGCAATCTTGTTCCAAACCTCCAGGGCAGTGCTATTATTGTAGCAAGAGGAGGGAAGGAGAGCAGGAAAAGGTGATATATGAATTTAATTGTGCACTGGGGAGCAAGGTCTCTGTTAGCCATCATTTCAAGGGTATTTTCCTTCTACCTTCCTTTGTACATTGATTGTACATTTCCTTTGGCTCCCCTTACTGCAAAGCAAAATATATATTGTGGGTAGGAATGTGTATGATGTTCATTCACAGATTTATTACTCATGTGCAAGGCAGGGTATTCATTTGCAAGTACAAACTCCCCAACTCTTCCACAACTAATGTTTTTTGAAATGTCCTGTGTTTCCTGTTCCCTTGTGCCCACTGTTTTGCTCTCTCCTGGCAAAGGCTCTCTGAAGGGGCTGATTGCTCCCCTTGGGGATAAAAGGGTTACTTGGAAAACGTAAAGCACTGTTTCTTCACTTTTACTTGATTTGGGTCATTGATCCTGTTTCTGCCTCTCCCCTTCACCTACACAAATTCAAGTCCTGGGGCCAAGTCAGAATGGAGAGGATAAATACTGGAAAATACCCCTGCAAGCCAAGGAGAATGTCCATAAGAATGCTGATCATACTTTCTCCATCAGGAATATAAATATCTTACTGCTTTTGCTTTAAGCCTTGAATTCAATCTGCTAGTATGATTAAAAGATTATTTTAACCATCTGTTCAGGAATTAGTCATTATTCTCTTAACTAAAACCATCTAGAAGTTAGTGGTATAAGCTTCCCTTATGTGGTTCAGGACAGAAGATAAATACACCCTTATGCCTCTTGTTTTGCTAGGAAAAGAACATTCAGAAATAGTCAAAGTTAGCTGTCAAACTTCTAGGTGACTAAAATTAGCCAAGATACACCCCTTCCTGACAGCCTGTCATTATGACATTATCGCCCTATCTTATTAAAACATGATTCCATAAAGAACAAAAGCAGCCTAGAACTTATCTTAAATAATCTTTTTTTTTTAATATATTTCAGGGATTTCCCACCCATGATACAGAAGGCAAAGAACTTAGCAAAGGACAAATTAAGAAGCTAAAGAAACTTTATGAAACCCAAGAAAAGCTACACAAAGAGTATCTACAAATGGTTCAGAATGGAAGTGCAAATTGAAAACAACAGGACTTTTTATTTAGAAGGCGAGTGCTGGGTTCCCGTTGAAGAAGCGAGCATATCCTGATGCTCAAATTTCTGTTTACACTTTCTATTATGTGCAAAGTAAAATTCCTGTTTACGTGGGTTAATAATGTCATCTGGAAATGTAATAAAAATCCATCATTTAAAAAAAAGCCAACATGTAAGAAGTTTCTTCTCAATGATAGCAAATGTGGTTGCCAGTTCTGTTTGTTTGACTGCTGCTCAGTCAGCAAATCCACATAAGGATTCTTGTTCATTTTAGCTGTTCAGGCATTGGTTAATTTGTCCTGCATACTGATCTCTATCTAATACCCAGTGTTACAGTCAGAAAAATTTATTGCTAAAAGGGAGCTGAGTAATTTGCCCCAAAGTAAGAACAATATTTTCCAGATGACTTTAGTATCTTTACATAAGCAGGAAAAGTGGGTATTTCCACTATGATACTTATTCTAGCTGCTATTAGTAAAAACTCTCGTAAGTATACCTAGAACACTTTGCATAGTAGAAGTTAACAGTCCCTTTGTTGCAAAAGGGAACAGATCATCAACCTGCAATTGCAGTCAAGTGGGTAAGTACAAGGCAAATGCACCTGCATTGAACAAACAGGTGGGAAAGGGCTGATGGCAGAGGTGGTGTGTTCTTGGAGCTATCCCTTCAAGGAAACAGGAGCCCTGCCAAAGTACCTGATTACCCAAAGTACTCAGTACCTAATTACCAGTTGAGAGCCATGGGGAATTAACAGAGGGTTTCCTACTGATATACAGTTTGTGGATTGATTTGCAGTTAGGGAATACAGCTAGACATTGCCGTGTAGTCAAGACTGATGTTTTTAACATGATGATTTTTCCCTGAGATAAAAACCTTTCTGGTGTAGTATGGTCACACTATACTGCAGGGAGAGTTCTTCGTTGCCTAACAATGCATTTCACTGGCAGAAGCTACTAAATGAACTAAAGTTCATGAAATCCTAGAAGATATCTCACCTGCTTCACAGCTGCACAGAGCAGCCAAGTGTCTGATTTGCAGAACTATATTCATTCAGTATTCTCAATGTGACTTGCAGAAAGTCATACTGTGACACCTCTGTTTTCTCAACTCCTAGGTTCATGCTACAGTGGTCAGGCTATGTTCCTTTTCTTAATTAAGACTTAAAACATCTTTGCTTTTCCTTGATATTTTTATATTTATATTCCTCCTTCTGAGAAATGAACACATTATTTGGAGTAACAGAAAGGTCTAGTAGGGTTTTTTTCTAATTTGTCTGTATTTGCCTTTGAAAATATACATAATGTTAAGGTCAGTAAAGCAGATGCATCTTGTGTGCAGAAAATAAAATCTGTTGTGAAATACTTGTATGTGAACTTTGTGTAGTGGGGAGACTATTGAGCTTATCTTTATTCCACAACCATCTTTTTGAAATGTGGTTTACAGAGCTTTTCCTTTAGCTTGCTATTACTAATTTAATTAATTTTGCATTCAATATTTGATTATTCTGCTAATTTCTAATCAATTTTATAAATGCATGTTTAAACTGCACAATGATACTTTAAACAGCTAGCCATGGCCATTAGGGCAACTTCTCCATCCTTTGGTATGGGAAGAGGAAAGGTTCAATTACATTTTTTGCAGCATTTTAGATCCCAACTCCTTTGGCATTATCAGCTCATGATTTTCTTCCCAGCAAGCTCCCTGAAGATGCATGTGCACTCAGGACATTTTTGAAAGGATGGGACATGCCTATGCTGTTTCTGAAGCTGCAACTTAATGTCAAATAGTGCCAGGAATTTGAACACAGAAATTGTTTTTGGTGATCTGAGTTAGCACTTACTTGAAGTGAGTTAGTATTTAACTTTGGAGAAAATGCTGATGATCCATGGCTGTCCTGGGCTGTAGTTTGTGACATCCCCATGATAAAATCCTGGCTTTGGCTCCACATTTTGTTTTTTCTCTTCCTCCTATGTTGTTAATAGAACCTAATCCAATTCCATTATTATATCAATGTAAAAGAATGGGTTTTTTTTAAATGCCTTTTTTCTTTCCTAAATGCTTCATTTTGTTTCTGGGACAACTCTCCTTGCAGGGATCTTGGGAGCATTTCAGACTCACATTTTCCAAAGGTTATTTTCTGGTGTTTCTGTATGCTTCCCACATGCACACACTGCTTCCTCCCTCGGTATGTTTTTTTAAATTCAGTACATGTAAAATCCTGCTGAAGGAAAACTTGGTGGCAAACAAAGAATGCTGCAGCCAGGCTTGGATGCACACTGCTTTAGATGACACTTTCAGTGTGGGTGTGCCAGTTTATCTGTGGGATTACTGAATTGCACAGACAATACCTATTCCCTGGCAATCCCTCAAGGTGGCACTTAAATGAATTCCACTGCACTTGCTTTGTGAAAGAGACTGGCAAGCAGGAGAAGGGAATGCAACAGCAATGGTCTGCAGTGTCTTAGTCATCTGTCTCACTCAGCCAGAAGAAGGAAGAGGATAGACTACACAGTATTTAAATTTTTTGGTGGGTTTTTTGGGGGGGGTGGGTTTTCTGTGTGTGCTTTTTTTTTTAAGGTCATATATGCATACACATTCTCAGGGAAGCCAGTCTGAAATATGATTTTCTAAGCATTATGAAAATAATGAAAATTATGAAAATACTAATAGCAAAATATTAGCATTTTAAAATATTTTAATTTTATGGAACAGAGACCTCATCTTGCTCAGGCAACATGGAGCTTTTCATTTCCCACCTATCAAAGAATTTATTCAGAGATGGCAAGGGAAGATAAAAGAGTGGTGTTTCTGTTTTAAATTGCACCCTTGGCTGAAGCCCAAACTTGGCAGCAGCAAATTTTGTTTGTCTCTTGCTCAGAGTGTGCCTTTCAGCCTTTCTGATGTGAAAATTCCCATTAACGTCAAATGTGAATACTGCTCCACTCAGGAGAACAAATTCCTCCCATCACTCAGTTTGCTGAGATACTGGTACAAAAATCTGAATTGTTCAGAGTGAACTTGATGCTACTAATCTTTTCAAAGACCTTCAACTGATGAGTGCTGATTACATTTATAACACTCTCTTTGACCTGTTTATCCTAACATTTGTATTTGCTGTCTCCTGTAGCACAAAGGCACTGGTACTTTTTAAGTGTGCAAATAAGCAATTTGCTGCCACATACAGTGCATACCTTAAAATGTAGAAAAATAGTTGAAGGTAAGTTTAAGTATTCTCAGCTGGTGGTAGCTGTTGGACCAACTTTAGCTGCCTCTTTATTACACAACTTCTACCACACAAATATGGGAAGGAATTTACTCCACTCTGATTTCACAAGGCAATTTCTATATGTACCACATGCCTAGTACTTAACATGCCTTGAGACAGAACACATTAATTAAGAAGCACATCAGCTATTTAGTGCCAAGACTCTGCTTAGCAATGATCAAACTTCTTCCTCCCCTGCAGGAAAAGTCATTGACAGAGGAAATCATATATCTCACATGAGGCTGTGAATGTCTGGCATCTCAGCCAGTGAGAGCAGTTTCCATTAATACCCACCCAAGGGCAGAAGACACAGACAGTAAGAATGCCACTTACAGATCTCAGCCTAAGCCTGCTCTCCAGTGTCAAGTGCATCTGTTTGGCAGCTCTGGCACAATCCCTTCCCTCCTTGGTTCTCCAAGCTCTTGCATGTGAGGCTGGGTGCTTAAATCGAGCCAGGGTGATTCAGCAGATATCCCTCCCTTTGCAGCTCTCTGCAGGGGAGCAGCACCTGACAGCAAGATGACTCCACAGACTGTGCTTTATCCACAGTCATGGAGTCTAGCACTGTGCTACGAGAGGTTAGACAGCAGTCAGCAGAAATCCCTCACTGACCATGGGAGCTTTAATGCCTTTGGAGACAGGCACTAAAAATCCAGAGGTGTACAGTAATTGAAATATGTGTTTCCTTGATATACAAGCACTGAAAGGTGCAGCTACATCTCACACCTGTCTTGCATCTTCGTAGGAGACTGAGTTTGGAGTTTGCACTCAGCATCTGAGTGGCTTTTAGCAAAATGGAGATTGACAGAAAAATCATAAAAGAATACTTGATAGCTATGAGCCAGCAGCAAGCACAGAAGTGTGGAGTAGGAATACCTTCAGATAAGTCCTTCTCTCAGAGTTCACTATGCTCTTCTTTGGAATTCTGAGAATCAAGCATAATCACTACCACGAATGCATATATGTGTACATGACCTTAAAAAGTCACTACCATTAATAAGGTTGTCCCAAAATTAAGGGTTAATGGTAATATGAAGAGGCTGTTAACCTGCTGATGTTAGAAAAAGGACTGGTTTGGAGAAACAAGGAAAGGGAGCTGGAAGCAATGTAAAGAAGGGGAACATTCCACTGAACGTGTCCTCTGGCCCACCAAATCTGGTTGTTCATGCAACTGGCTATAACATTCCTGCAGTTCTTTCAAAATTATCTCATTTTTTTAATTACAGTATTGGTATCTAATTAAAGATTCCTTGGTTATTCCTGTAACTTAAATTCCTACTGTAAATTATATAATCCAACATTAATATATTGACTAGTTGTTATAAAATATTGATCTCATTACTTCCAAACACTAGTTGTTACAGAAATCCAAGCTGCAGACCTGGAGAAAACTTTTCAGAAGAAAGGAACTCCCTGACAGGAGAAAAGGATTAGAGGTTTTTTCCTAATTGAGTGAAAGATGACTAAAACTCTGGAAGTGGCTCCAGGTGCTGAAATTGCCCAGTACTTTCAGACTGCCATGCACACAGACTGTGGGCTGACAGCGGGCTCTTCCTGGCTTGTCTACCAGGGAATTGTGTGCGAGCCGAAGACGGGCGGTGCCAGGGCCGCCTTTGCTGCGGAGGAGCTGTAAGGCGGCACCAGCAGCAGCAGCAGCAGCAGCACATTTGTCAGGCCAGGCGCGGCGCCTCACAAACTGCCCGGCTCCTCTCCCGGCATGGATCATCTGAATGGCAAATGGCAGCTCCTGAGGGATGTGGGGATCTCATTGCTGACACGCTGGGATAGCCCACCCTGCTGGAGTGTTGTGTCCTTCTGAGGACGGGTCAGAGAGGCGGCGTGCTGGAGCTGCTCTAATGCTAACTCTAATGAGCTGGGGGTTTCTGATGAGAATCAAGGGCCGATACTGTGACACCGTTGTGGGTGCTTGGACAGGCCCCCAGCCTCAGGGTCACAGGCCCCGCTTCTCCTGCGGGGCTCCGACCACCCTGATGTTTGCTGGACGGCGCGGCACACAGGGCCAGGAGGTTCCTGCAGGTTACTGAAGATAACTTTTCTCCGGAGGAGCCGAGGAGGAAATGGGTGCTGCTGTCACTTTAAGGGCGCGGGCACGCGCCGTCGCCTTCGGCCCCGCCCCGCCCCGCATCACGCGCTCTCCTCGCGCGCTCCCGCGGCCCCGCGCGCCCCCCGCCCGCGCGCTCTGATTGGCCGGGCGCCGCACCGCCGAACAGTCAACATGGCCCGCGTGCGGCGTGGCGGCCGCGGCGCCGCCGGGGCCAATCGGCGGCGCCCTTGCTGAGGGAGGGGCCCGCGCCGCGGCCAATGGGACGCGTCTTTGTTAACGGCGGCGCTGCCCGAGCGAGGAGGCTGCGAGGAGCCCGGCGGCGCTGCGGCCTCTGCGGCGTGAGGGGCGCGGGCAGGTGAGGGCGGGCGGCCCCGGGCTCCGGGCCCTGCGCCCCGGGCACCCGGTGGGGACAGCGGACGGGCCGAGCCGGGCGCCGCCACCGCGGCGAGGGACCGGGGATTCTCTCTGGGCCCGCTCAGGGGCGGAGCACGGCGGCCACCGCAGCCGCCCGGCGCGGAGGGCTTTGCGCCCGGCCTGCCGCGGTTCCATTTTAAGGGCGGCTCCAGAAGTTCGGGCCCACGGAACGGGTCCCGCGTTGCTCCGTGCTTGGCGGCGGGGAACGCGGGGGTTCCGGCCGCATGTATGGCCGCGTTGGCTGGCAGCGCGCCCGCCCTGTCCCCGCCCTCCCGGGGGAGCGGGGGAGGAGGAGGAGGGCGGGAGGGCTGCCGGTGCTGAACGCTGCCCTCGGCGCTCTCACGCCGCCGTGCTCGGGTTGAGTCGAGGCCTTCGCTGCTTGGCTGGGGTGCGATGCTTTCGCCTGATCTTAGCCACGGTGTTGTCGCTCGGTTTTGCGTTTCGGGCTCCTTGTCTGCCAGTTAAGGGCCTGTTTGAAATTTTCTTTGATGCTGCGATTGTTTACTGCGCACAGTACCGGTGCCCGTAGGATTTGTCACATTCCCTTCCTGTAGCATCTGCACACGAAGCTTCCAAATACACAGGTAGGGGCGCGAGTGTGGGGATTACAGATGAAAGTGGAATTACTAGGAAAATATTTATGAGGTCATCTCTAAACAAAATAGTGTTTCTTTTACAAAACTTCGGAGGTGACCTAAGTATTGCTGATATCCGGGGCTTGTGGAACAGGTGAATGAGTTTCTTCCTCAAATAATTTTTCATGATCCCTTCTTATTGTCCTTACAGAAAGCCTCCGATTGTTTGTTTGTGGCTTCCCGCGGGCTTACAGCTCAGTGCCTCTGAAACGGAAGCTGTAACTTTCTCTTGTGATTTGTTGTAGTTACAGAAAACACTTAACAGCTGTGGGCAGGAGTCTTCCTGTGAGTTCAGGAGCCCTTCGGTTTCCTGTTTTGTCCTTCAGTTATGTTTAGAAGGTTTGTGCAAGGCAGACAAGATTTATTCCGTGTTACTTCTGTTTATGAGTGCATCTTGCCAGTGTGTAGATTTTTTTCCTTGAATTTGCATCCTTCAGGATATTGTCCTTGTAATGAACTCTTCCTATCATGGTGTGCATCCAGTTTGCAGTTTCCTGCAGCTTTAGGGGATTGATGGTGTGTGACATCTGTGCCAGACAAGTTGCAGCAGTAGCCTGCCTTGCAGGACAGGGGCTCCATCTGATCTCCATCCCCAAAGCTTCATCTGTGTGAGTCATTTGGAAACAGGGAACTGCCCAGGAGAAATGAGGCACTGATTTGGCCTCTTAATGGTGGTGCCAGCAATAATAATGATTCCTTCCCTTGTTATTTCCTTGGGTTCTGGTTGCTTTTTCATGTCTTCACTGCCTGTAAAGTTGCTTGGAAAGCAGTGGAGACAATGTCCATGAGGACTCAGTGCTTTGGTACTGTTTTTTTTCAACTGGTGTGTGCTGAACTCTGTCTCTAAAATTACCTTTCCCTCCCCTCCCCTGCCCTCACCAGCATGTCCCAAACAGTTTTGTTGGTGCCTCTGTGGCAGTGAAGTGAGTGCAAGGCAGCTGGAATGAAACTGGGAATCACAAGCTGTCTTCTAAGAAAGATGCATCTAATTACTTATTTATATACTTCTTTTTACTTTCCAGTTGCCAAAGGCACAACTCTAGGGGTGAAACAAGACTTGAAGTATGTATTTGCACCAGGGAATGGTGTCTTTTTCCTTTTTTTCTTTTTTTGTTCTTGCTTGTTCCTTGGTGAGTGGCTTTTGTCAGAACATGCCCAATCCATGCCTGTTCCAGTGGAGATGAATTCAGCTGCTATTCAAACATTATTCCATGTTTTCCAAACACACGTGAGGATCTTGTCTTCCCTTGAGGAGTAGTTCCCTGCAGGAAATACAGCACAAACAGCTGAGCAGAATAATTTTCATGTGGAGTAGAGTCTGTTCCATTAGCTGGGTTGCTGGGCTGAGGCTGGAAGCCACAAGTCTTGGAGGGTAATTTGTGGGTACTGCCAGTCTGCATTTTTAGTTGCCTACTGTTGCCTCCTCTAATAGTGACTGGCATCAGATAGCTTGTAGGCTGAAGTCTGATATTAGGTCAGTTTGCTCTGGTTTACCTTTTTAATTGTATCTTTTTATCCCCTGCCTTCCGTTGCTGTGGAAGGAAATATTCATTTATGCTCTTTTATTTCTTCAGCTGTGAGATTGTAAAAATCTGTTTTGCTCTAGCAGGTGGTTGCTGGCATTGCCGCTTCCTCCTGTTATGTGTAAGGCAGGAGGAAGTGTTTGGAGTAAATCAGCCTGAGCTGGTGGAACACCTCCTCTGCCAGAAGCCCCTTTATTTTGATCCTGAGCTTAACCTGTTGGTGGGGTGGACTTCCAGGTTTATCTGGGAGATGTGGACAACTTCCTGTGGAATAATCTGAAGTACACTGCTAGTGCTGCTGAAAGCTAACAGAGCTTTTCAGCTCTATTTGAAATGGTTGTGCAAGTGTTGCTTTTGCAGCTGGGAGCAGGATTCAGCATTTTCCAGATGGAAGAGTGCGTGCAATCTCTGGGCTGCCGCTCAAGTTGGCATGAGCACTCAGGTTCTTCTTTGGTAGCCCTCTGTTGGAAGCTGGGCCTGAGATCAGCCTGTTTGGCCTTCAGAGAGCTGGAGAAATCAGACCTGTCAACTCTGATGGATGATTGAAGCTACTTTTTGTTCTGAATTTGACTCACAGACCAATGCCTGCTTTTGTGAAAGCTTGGTGGTGGAAAACACCACCTGTGCTTCTGCGTGGCAGGTAGTGATTACTGGAATTTGGGATCAGCTTTTTCAAGTGGGGGTAAAAAACCCCAATCTCTGTTACTGAAATACATGAGCAGGCTGGGCTATTTCACCCCAGAAAAGAAAGGACAGTAGAATAAGTTGGACAATCTGGCTGCCTCTGGTTTCTCAGGAGAGCTAATTTAGATACTGGGGGCTGGGGTAGCTGTGCTAAACTTGGTTCCAGTCATTGTCAATAGCGAGATTTTAACTTCTCTCCTTCCTCTTCATTTTCTGACTCCTGATAAATAAGGAGCAAATCTTTATACAGGGGATTCTGTCTTCCTAGCTACTGTCAAAACCCCTTCTCTTGCTAAATAATTTTCTTCTCTTTGGTGTTCTTTTTGTCTAGCAGCAGTTTTAGGGACATTGGAGAGCAGCAGAAGCAGCTACTCATAAAAATAACCCTGAACAGACACACATGTGAAACATGTTTCTCTGCTTAGGTGATAAAAGAAAAAAGTGATTTGAAAGTTACTGTAATTAATTTGTTTGAACTTTCATTGTCTTTTGCTCAAGTATGCTATATAGGCAGGGATTAAAAATTCATTATTTACTGTGATGTTGTGAAGGAATTAGAAAATAATACATTTATGTCTTCCTCTTTAACTCTTTTTTTGATAGAATTAGCTGAGCTAATCTGGGAAACTGTGGCACTTACCTTCAGACTGAAGACTCATGATTGGGTAGAAATTCACTAGGTATCTGGAGTATTTAACAGAAAAAATAAGTTCTAGGAGGGTTAAACCACCTGACAGACTTCAAAAACTGAGCAAGTTTCATTTTGAGTTGGGTTTTGTGGTAGCTCTTTAGTTTACTGGGAGGGATTATGCATGATGAATTTCAGAGGAAAAAACAGTACCTGTTAATTTGCATTGAGGTTTTAAACAATGACCTGTTCTATTTTCATCTTCTGTTGAGGTCTACAAATTACTGTTCAAGTATTTTTAAACACTACTTTTCAACTTGCAGGTGGATACAGGCACACAGATGGCAGATAACAGGTATGTTGGGCTGTTCTCCTGAAATTAAATCAAGGTAGTTGGAGCCAAGTGTATATCTGATGTTCTGCAGGAGAGGTTTTGGGTTTTTTTAACCTGTGGAGAGTGGATTACCAGACTTGGATAAGAATAAAATGGTAATATTTTTCTAAATGCTCTAAAGAACTGAAGAGCCTCAGTGTTTCTCTAATCTGTGTAATTTAAGCATGCAAGAGGCACCTTTTTTTCCTTGTTTATGTAGTATTTTTTGACCATACATTATTTTTACGGAACTGTTGCAAATCCATATGTGCTGCTGCTCTTCTGAGGCCTGCAGTGCTGGATAAGCTGGTCTGTCCTGTACCTGATAATACCCATTTGCATATGTGATATCTCTTCTGGTTTTGTGTGTGAGTTAGGGTTAATTTCAGCACTATCCAGTGTGCATTTTGTGACCTCTAAACTGGCAGGGAGCACAGGGAATACTGCCTGGCTGTTGACTCATGCTGAGCCCTCTCCTTCTCCAGCACAGGAAGTGAGATGGAAGACCTTGCAGCAGGGAGATGGGGAGGCCAGGGACATGACTTTTGGAATAAGAGTGAATGTTTTTATCAAAACAGCTTGTTGGAGAAGTTGGAAACACAGCTATCTCTTGTTGATCTTCCTTTCATACCTGCATCCTTTCTCATGTTTTTCTTCATCACTTGCACTAAAAGTGTCTCGTATTTTCATCTGTGAGTAATAAACACTTTCCTGTGCAGAGTGAATGGCCACGTGATTCACAGACTGAATCATACACATGAATGGCCAGCCATTCATTTAATGAGATGAATTTATCTGTCAGAGGTTTTTGTTTTGGACTTGTTATGTTTTGTTTTGAGGTTGGTTTGTTTCTTTTTAGTTTTCACAAGCTCAAAGACATAAATATGTCTTTTATTGACACACTTGTCTATAAAACATGTCTGTAGTAAACCAAAGTACTTAAATGCTGACATCTGTGTAATGTGATGCTACTTTAATATGTTACCCTTTGAATTCTTTTAGTAAAACAGAAGATACTGCTTCAGATTCTCTGGAGGCTGCTAAAAATGCAAGCAACAAAAAAGGTATGAAATACATAGTAGGTGAAGTTACAGAAGTATAACAAGCCTTTACAGTCAAAACTGAAGATGTGTTCACAGCTGAAAGCAAAACAATGAAAACAATGTTTTTTAGGCTGACTGTTCACTTTCTGATGTTTTCCATGTTTACTGCAGCCAAAACCAGAGTGAAGGCTGTATTTTTGTATGTGTTGTGACTGTGGTGCTTTACCATTGCCTGAAATGACCCTCCAGACCCTTGCAATAAGGCCTGCAAAGACTGGCTTGTAACAACATGAATTCTTTGTCAGCATAATTAGCAAAATGAGCAGTTCTGTGGGTGTGCTAGTTCTTTACTGTCTTGTTTCTCAGAAAGTGCATCTTCAGAATGTGTCTTGGAAGTTTTTATTCTCCATTAGCAAGGTCTACAGGTAACTGCTGAGTAGTGTTTTTCAAATTATTGTTTGTGAGTGCAGAAAAGCTACAGTTCCATTATTTCTCCAGATTCTCAAATTTGTAAGTTGTAGTGAAATATGTTTCATATACATGGTCACTGAATGTTCTTTAGGTCTCCCTCATTACCTATTTTTTTTCAAGAAATCCTTTGTGACTGGTAGTTGAAAATCACATGAGAAGTGGTAGACACTATTGAATAATTTTTAAAGTCAAATTGCTTTAGAAAAAACAACAACAAAATTCCAAATAAATAAGAAAAACAAAGCAACGCACAAATGCAAGTGTATAAAAGCTTCATGTTAATATGTGCTGTGCAATTTATTGGGCTTTTAATGTCTGGGGAAAAGAGCACTGAGAAAGAAAGGAAAGATGTGAAAAGCAAAAGTGTTCACACCATGACACCGTGCATGGTTATTAGTGAGGGTTTTTGACACCTAACCAGAAGCATTTTAGGTCTGTTCTCCTGTAAAAGTAGTCTTCTGGGAAGTGTTGTGATGGTTGAGGAATCTTACAGATTGTAAAATCTTCTTGAGGTAGAAAAGAAGTAATTGTCAAGGTCACAGTGCTGTGCTGCTTATTGTACAGTACACAGAGTTGGAAGGGTTTTTTCAGGAGTCACATTAACTGGAAAACAGATGTCTTGGAAGTATAATTCAGTGGTTCTCCTCCTGAAAATTTATATGTGGCTTTTAAGGTACAGCTAATACAGAAGGATAGAGAAACTTCTGTATGTACTTTCTTACACAAGGGGGAAACAGGAAATTTGCCCATGTTGTTAATTTACTACTTGCTTGTAAAAGCAACTGAAGATTTGCAAAGAGAAGAGTGCTTTTTCTATCATTATCCAACTTTATATTCCTGAAATCTGGTCCTGAAGTAATTGTGTTAGTAGTAAAATACTCACTATTTTCACACCTCAAATAACAGTGGTGTTATTTGAGGTGTGAAAATAGTATTTTTACTGTGACTGCTGTAAGACACAGTATGACAAAAGCACTATAAATCTATGCAAATTTGTTTAAAAGGGGTTTTCTGTCTTCATAGAAAAGCTGGCAGACCAAGTGATGCAAAATCCACAGGTCCTGGCAGCTCTTCAGGAACGTCTTGACAACACATCAGTTACTCCTTCAAGTTACATTGAAACGTAAGTAGTGGGCATGATAAAATACTGAAAGACTGAAGGCATAATAGAACATTATTACTGTGTAATTAAGGTAGAAAATTAGAATAAATGATTCATTAAGAAAAATGGTTTATTTGACCTGTGATTCATGGTGTCTTACTTCTGGAAGAAGAGTGAAGTTTTACCTCATGCAAACTTGCAAACAAAGTTCAATATTTACCATGGCCATTTCTTGTTTTGGATAGAAATAACTCCCTCCCCTCCTTTGTTTCCTTCTGTGACCCTTATTCTGACAGAGTATGTGCTGCATTGACTGATGATTTCTGTAAGATTGCTGTCCTGGATGTAATGGAAAGTTCAGGACCTGTATATCCCTCGTTTGAAGCTTAGTTTATTGACTG
>VYZP01048533.1:57363-88396 GCA_013400635.1 Hypocryptadius cinnamomeus | reverse complement strand
AAACATCATGAGGTTCTGAGTCCCTTGGACTCAGGCAAAAAGGACAGTAGATATTTCTCAGCAAGATTCTACCAGGTGGGAAGGCTGGAGATGGTGAAAAGCTACAGAGATAATGATTTCCCAAGTAAGAAGGAGCAGAGCAGGAATTTGGGAAGATCAGGCCCCTGTGCTGGGGAGGAGGCTGGGTTCTCAGCCCAGTGCTGGCCAGGGAGGCTCTCAGCTGCTGGAGCCATAAATTCACAAATTCAGGATGCCTCACTGCAGCCGCCTCCGTGCAAACACTTGGCTCCCAAAAACCCAGCATTTCTGCCTGGAAAAGTACACATGGTTATTTTTAGGTCCTTGTTCTTTTCAAAAATAACCAGAGGCACGAATCCAAACCTCCAAAATGTGGCATCATTTCAAAGCCACAGGGGACGTTTGGAGGGATTTTCAAATGCCAAAACAGCAAATTTCCTGCTGAAATGGGGAGGTCAAAAATACCAGGAGCAAACAGCTGGCTCATCCTGCCCTGAGAGCAGCTCCTAGAGCAGGAGGTTTTCAGGTGCAGGTGATGTCAGCCACCACCACAAAGCAGCTCCTGGGCACTGGAACTCCCACACAGCTCCCTGCTTCTGCTCAGAACAGGAGAAATATTAAATAAAGCAGGCAGAAAAGCACCCCAAACAGCACTGATGCTCAAAACTCACCCCTGATCCTCAGGGCTGAACCACCTGCAGCCACCAGAAACTTCAGGGCTTTCCTGGGAGCAGACAGAGGCATCCATCCAGCCCAAATCCCACCTTTAGGAATGCTGACTATGATAGTCACTGCCACCTCTTAAAGAAGCTTTTCTGGAGCAGGGCAGGAATTCTGTTATAACAACCCTGAGTAAATAAACACAAAACTAAGCCTGGTTCTCAGCAGATTCCAACATGGGACTGCACCACCTCCCAACTGCTCTGAGCTCAGCCTGGGATCCTTCAAGTTGTGCTTATTTTGTCTCTAACATTTGGAATTTTGGGACCTCACAAAGCATTTTGCAGGGACAAAGTTTCCAGAAAGGCAAAGATGCTGGGCTTTCCATTCCACATCCTCCTGTGTCCTCCAGGTACAGCATGAGCAAGCCTGCTCTGTGTTTTCTTCTCTCAGGAAAAGGCAACAACAGGTCACAGGCACTGAGAACTCAACAAAAACCAAAAAAACCACCAAAAACTTTCTTCAAGGGGAGCCCTGGAACAGAACAACTTTGTGCTACTCAGCAATCTCAGCCTCCTGCCCCAGATACCTGAGATGGCTCTGATTCTGAGGCCACATGAGGATATTTACAGTTAGAAACCATGAAAACCCATCTGCCTCTTAATTGCCATGCAGGGTTTTAATTGGATGGCTGCACATATGCAGGAATTCCCCAAGAAAGACTCACTAATTAGCCAGGCCTAATGACCTTCCCAAAGTCTCCTGCTTCCTTCAGACAAGTTTACTTGGAAAGAGTGGGGTAAAGTTAACCTTGGAAGCTTCTGAGTTCCATGGGAAGAGAAAGGAGAAGATAAAAGGAGTTGGAACAAAGGGACATGTGGTGGAAGAGGGACATTCTAATCCAAAAAGCTGAAGCAGATGATCATGATGAAAAGCTCTAGAGGTGGAGGACCTTCCCCATGGAATGCAGGAGAGGAGAGCAGCACAGAATCTGATTTTCCCTAAATGAGCAGGAATTGCACATTCCCAAAGAGCAGGGCATGTAAATATTCATTTAAGAGGATTATGAGACTCAGTGACCAACGACAGCTGGAGATCACAGCCTCCCAAGGCAATGCACGAGGAGCAAATCCCTCCCACTCCTCTCATGCCCCACATGGATCTTCCCCCTCTCCAGCTGTGGCTCTGCAGCCTTGGGCATCCAACATCCCCAGGACACTTTGCCACCTGCAGCTGGGGAAGTTTAATGTAATTTATCACCAAGTGGCTACAGAGCAAATGAGGCTGTNACCAGGTGGGAAGGCTGGAGATGGTGAAAAGCCAGAGAGATAATGCAGTAAGAAGTAAGTAAGGAGGAAGTAAGAAGGAACTGTTGAGATGCACCAACCCAAACAAGCATGGAACACTCTGCAAAAGTCAACTTTTCTGCAGATCACTTTTCAGGGAGAGCCCAAAATCCATCTGAATTGGAAATCTCTAACTGTACTGGGATCTTGGCCTAAAAACCCAGCATGACCCTGCAGGGCATCTCCAGGATTTATTGCTGCCTTATGCACCACAGATTTTACTTTTACAGCAAGAGGAAAACACCATTCACAAAGTTTAGCCAGAGCTGCAGGTGGGATCCAAAATTCTTCCCATTGAACTCCCACCAAGTGCTCCCCTCCCCCAGCACTTGATTCTTCTCAAAACACTGATTTTTCATATTGCTGCCTCTAACACTGGAGTGGAATTTATAAGTTGAGCTCTGCTGATGACAGATTATTTCAATTTGTGCTTATTTTGTCTCCAACATTGGGAATTTTGGGACCTCACAAAGCATTTTGCAGGAACAAAGCTGTTTTCCAGAAAGACAAAAATGCCAGGTTTTCAATTCCACATCTTCCTGTGTCCTCCAGCTGCATCATGAGCAAGTTTGCTCTGTGTTTAACAGTCACCTATAGCAGATGCTGCTAAGGAGTTCCTAAAGAAAATAAACTGCCTGGCAAAAGTCTGTTTGATGAATAAAAACTAAACAAAATCTGCCCTGTGTGCCTCCTGTAAAAGCCCAAAATCTGTGTTCAAGCATCACTCCAAGGTGACAGGAAACCAACTTTCCTTCAGACAAGAAGTGCTGCAAGTGTTTAACTCTTCCCAAAAAAACCCTCAGATTGCATATGCAGGGAAATTTTACTCTAAACACTGCAGAAAACAGAGTTATAAAAGCCAAAGAACCTGGCAAAAATAAATAGCTTTGTTTCAATATAGCACCAGACTCTGTCACTTGGAATGCTCAATATGGAAATGCTGCCTAAGGCAAGCAATATGCTTCCAATATTTTAGTCCAAGTTCCTCTCCTATTCCTTAAATTACCCAGCCCAGAAGCAGAGCATCCTCAGGAACAATTCCTTTCAAGTCATGCCAGCTGGGTGACACAATGGAAAAATGCCATATGGCCACTTCAGGAAAAGTAAAGCACTCCCAGTGCTTCCACAGCAGGAAGGAATTACCAATCCTGCTGCAGAGCAGGCCCAGCATCCCTGGAAGGGAATCCCTCTGTCCAGAACAGGAATTGCAGGAGGAAGGTGCAAGGGGCAGGTGGGACCATCACCTTCCCAGCCTGCTTCCCAAAGGGAGAGCTGGAGCAGCTCCTCTGCAAGATGAGGGCACCAAGGGTCCCAGCAGACAGAAAATCGGGAAATAAAGGCTGGTCAGCTCCAACTGATCCCACAGTGCTGGGATCCACATGGATCACTGCATCCCAGGGACATGGCAGGGAGGGGAGAAGGGTTGGAGAAGGGTTGGAGAAGGGACGGAGAAGGGATGGAGAAGGGACGGAGGAAAAGGCAGTTCCCCAATCCTTGCTCACACCTGGATGCAGGACACGTGGCCAGCTGCAACCTCTGAGCAGTGACCTAGCTTCCCTGGGATATTTGGGAATATCCCTGATCCACCCAGGCTCCTCCCTGCCCATAGGAAAGTGGCAGAAGCAGAAATAGATGTGTTTTCAAACCCCCAGTGGGTTTCTATTGTACATCCATTTTCTGACTGGGAAGTGATTAAGCAGAGAGCAGATTTTCTTATAAACAATTACAAAGGGGAAGAAAGGGAAAAAGGAAGGAATGGACAGGACAATGCATGGATTTGCACATTCCTCACACCATCCTTGGAGGGCAAAACATCCACAGACATAAAGAAACACCAAATTTCAACACAACCCTTGCCCCAGGCACGAAGATTCCCCCATAATGACCCAATTACTTCTCCTAGTCCAGCTCCACCTTCTGAGCATCCAATTCCAAACCCTTCCAAACCAGAACCACCCTCCCCTGAGAGCCATCCAGCCTGTTACCTGTTCCTGGAGCTTCCTGCTCCAATCTCCAGCCACCCAGAACCTCCCCCGTGCCACCCTCTCCCCTCCAGAACTGGGCCCAGGTGGCCACAGCTTCCCCTGCCTGCAGAACCAAAGCTTCAGCTTTTATTCCCAGCAGGAGAGTTCAGAACCCCAAGGAGGAGCTGCCATACCTGGCAAAAACCCCAATTCATGGACAGAGGGAGGGGAAAGGGAAAGGGGATTTAACACAAACAGAAGACTCATGGCAGCCCCAGTCAGAACAACATTTTAGAAGAATAAATCTTCCAAGAGTTTCTGGAAAGACCTGGAAGTGCTCCCAGTAACACAGTGCCCCACATCAGGCAACACAAAGAGAGGGTCTGGGAGGATCTCTTGGAAACACCATCCCCAGGATCAATACAGGAACCAGGGAGCAGCTGTGCCTCAGCTGCTGGTGCCTGAGGAAAGGCTGGAGGGGACTTTACAAACTCTGCACGTGGGTGTGGATCCCAATCTGCAGCTGAGTGTCACTCACTGTGTATTCTGCATGTTTCTTCCCATACCATTTCATCCATTTTCTGAACTCTCTGTCCATCGTCTGCAAGAGGGAAGAAAACCAAAACCAGCCATTAGGACATCTCACATTTCCAATTCCATCACAGCAATGCAGACACAGCTCTGAAGCACTCATTGATCCCCAGGAATTCTGTCTGGTTGGAGGTTTTTTGCCATTAACATTCCAAGGACAGGCAGACACAGAGCTCCTGCTGTTCAGTTTCCTTAAAAAACCAAACCCTCACTGCCTTAGGGCCAAGGCAAAGCTGGCATTTTCACCCCCCTTTCCATGGAAGTTCCATGCTCTAAGAAAAGACCTTACACTGCCCAGCACTAAAAATAGGCCAGCCTTAAATTGTGGTTTATAATCCCACCAGGAGGAGGGGGGTGAGCCCAGCCTAAGCCCAGGGAGCAAAGGGACAACCAGGACAAGGCCAGGTCTGCTGGGGTCACTGAGGAGGCAGAAAGCAGCAGGCAAAGCATCCCAGCAGCAAAGAGGGAGAATCCTGCAGCAAATCTGCTTCCCATGGCAACTGGGAGTGCTTCAAACTGCACCCAAACACACCAGGGCTGCAGAGCAGGCAGGGCTCTGCTGGTTTTTCTGTCCAAAGAAGGGAGAAAGGAACAAAATCCCATATCCAGACAGCTCAGTGCCCCACACACTCCCACACCAGCAGCCTGCCCCCAGCTGACCTTTAGGATTTGGCCCAAATTTGGAGGTGAGCTTCCCTGGACACATTCTGAACCCTCCTGGTGACACACTCCTGTGTCACCTGCTCCAGGTGCAGGAATGACTGCAGGTATTTGGGTGAAGCTTATGCTGCACTCCCTTTTGAACAGGCCCTGGCATTATTGTTAAAAGAGCTTTCAGGGCCTGAAATCACTCCAAAAAGATGCTTCTGAACACTCCAGACTGGACATACGTCTTTCCTCAAGCACATCCTTGCATGGCTGATATTTCACAGCTCCAGGAGTGGCTGAGCTGAGAAGCAGACACCAGCAGGGCTGGAATTCTGCTTTTCCTGCAGCAGTGAGTTCCTGCCCCCAGGCAGCCCCCCAGCTCACTCACCTCAGCATACTTGGCTGGGATATCAGCTTTCTCCACTCCGTAGTGATGTTTGCAGTTTGTGGCTGCAGCCACTTGAAGCACCACCTGCCCCACACCTGCAGGGAACAAAAACCCCAGAGCTGAGAGTGCACTGCCAGGGGAGAGAGGCTTTGAGAGCACACAAACCCAGCAGGTGAACTGGGGCACTGGGCAGGGGGCTGACATTCCCACTGCCCTGGTGCTGCTCAGCCCCAAGACAGAGTGAGGAGCACCTGAACTATTTCTGGGGATAGCACATTAAAGTTTCTGCCACGGGCCTGGGACCCAGCCTGCAGCACTCCCAGATATGATCTTCTTTAACCTTCCTGGACAAACAATTGTGAGAATCTGAGGAGGTTTTGTTTCCCTCCAGATGGAAAAGAGTTTCTCAGCTCTGATGTCTTTCTAAAGTTCTCATCCGAGCATCAGTCCCTGACAAGAAATTTCAGTCAATCCCACTGAGAAATGAAGCAGGGGTAAGAAAACGACTGAAGAGCCTGCATATATGTGTATGTGTGTGTGTAGATAGATATATATATATATAATATTTAAAAGATATATATTTAAACTATTTTAATATATATGTTTATATATTTGATTATATTTATATTCATTTATATTCATATTTTTATATGTTCATAAAATATATTATTAATACATTATATATAATCTACATTACATGTTATATATATTATATATTTTATATTTTCTCATATATGCTAATATATTATACTTTTAATAGTATACTATTTAATATTTAATTATTCTACAGTCTATTGTTTTACTATGTATAACATACATAAATATTGACTATTTATATATAACTGGTTAATGTTTAAAATATACTTTCAAATTTAAAATACAATTTTTTTAAATCTATTTTTCCTCAGAAGTCCTGTATCACACATACTTGTTTGGGTTTAAATGTGTTAAAAACTTCAGAACACATCAAGCAAGAGGGGAAATTCTTATTACTCCTTTCCTGTTCTGAACTAGATTTACCAAGAAAAAGAACATTTTCTTACTCAGTGTCTTTGTTGCACATGTGCTTGAGTCATACCTGGTTTCCTCACCAACTAGACACATCAATTTCCTTTTAAAACTCGACTCTGTTGCAGATGTTGGTTAGATTTTGTGGGGTTTCACAACTGTTCAAGTAAACTATAAAGGCTTTTTTGACACACTGACAAGTCAGAGGTAAAAAAACCCCTTCATTTTCAGATTCCACACCAAGTGTTTCACATGGGAAGGGTCAAGAAATCAAATTTTCAGATACCAAGGGCATAAAGCAAATCCAGTGAAAACAGATGAATCCTTAGGAATGCAACTTGATGGGTGAAACATCATTTTTAACATTGATTCTTCTTCACAAGAGGATCCAACAATACCAACACAAACAAAGGGGTTTGTAACAAGGGTTTATTGCATTGCAGGCTGATATTTCTCTCCCACCAGAAAAGAGGTCTGGGGTGTTTGTCTGGCCCATTTAATCCTGGCATAAAAAGCAGGAGCATCTTTGGGGATTATCTAGAAAAGATAACACAACCCCCAGCCCTGGCTGGCTTCCCAAATATGAGGTTTTTAAAGTATAAAGAAAAAGAGAAAGCAAAGCAAAGGAGAAAAAGGAATTATTGGTCACTTACCACTGCCCAAGTCAACGAACAAATCATCCTCTGTCATTTTAATCTCGTCGATCATTTGGGCCACCAAGTCAAAGGAGGTTTCTCCGTAGACCTCGGGGGAGAAGGGCTCGTAGTTGTTGAGTTTCTCGGGGTCGGTGACCGAGTGGTTGTAGACCTGCTGCAGGATGTGCCTCAGGAGCCCGTTGGAGGGACGCGTGTTCAGCTTCATGGGCTGCGTCGTCCCCTTCCACTGCAGGGGACAGCAGGGACAGGGGTGAGCCCACTGTGGGGACAAGGACCTGGCACCAAACCCACTGAGGAATGGGGGACAGGCTCCTCCCAGCCCCTCACCCTTAGCTTGGGCTGCAGGTGCTGCTTGAAGATAANCTGCACTTTGTCACACCTCAATTAACAGGCAATTTCACAGCTGATAAAGGGGAATTTAAAGAAATGCCAGAAACAACTGTCAATGTAAAGCACAACACTTTGGGGTGGGTGTAAAGGTTTGTTCACTACTTTTTTCTTTGCTATCCCCACTGAACTGATGGTGACAACACAAGAACAGGTTAATTTTGCTCCAGGAGCTGTCACATGGAAGGGATCAGATGCACTCAGACAGGGAGTGGCAGGAAAGAGATGGAAATCAAGCTTCCTTTCTTCTTCAGAAAAAAACCTATCCTAAGCAGAAAAGTTGTTAAAAATGTCTACCTCTCCCTTTGATAAAAACAAACCAAATAAGGGCAATTCCAGTACCCCTCCTAAACTTTCCTGTGAGATTCAGATGGGAAGGAAAAAATTAAACCCATCAGGTTTGCCAGTTCAGAAAGCAACTGCAAATACTGACTAGCTGCTAATATTTAGCTATTAACCAACACAGACATGAAGGTGCCTGAATCCAAATAAACACAAGTTTTTAAGGTCCAAAATATTAAGAAAATCCCAGCAAAAAAGGCTTGTTGCCATAATACTGCATATTTCAAATAATTCCCACAAGCACAGCAGAGGAAAAAATCCACCTATGCTTTCAAATTGAGCAGAATAGTAACATTATTCATTGTTCAGGTTTTGCTTCCTCCAGTTCAACCTTTTTTGCGGTAAGAGAACCAAAAGGCTCATTAAATTGGCCTGAAAAGAGATTATATTCTACTTTAGCCAGTGATCCCACAGGCCAGAGCAGCTGAACTGTGGCAAGGAAATTCCTAAGCCACGGATCACTTCCACAACACACAGGAGAGTTCATATGGATTATTTAAGTATCCATAAGTCACAGATTTTCCTGTGCAAAAGTCAATCTATATGAGAAATCCCTGTGTTAAATGTAGATAAACCTTTCCTTCCCCCTGAAAGTATGTCAGCTGTTTCCAAGTGCCAAAATAACAGCGCACAAGGAAGAGCAGCAGCTCTGAATTTGGAAACAAAAAGTGGTGTTCAATTCCCTTTCTTTCTGTAGGAATATCCCTCCAATACTAACTCCTTGACTGCCCAGGTGTGATCAAGAAAATAAGTTTAATACCAAACTTGAGCCCCCCCCAAAAACTGGAAGTGCTGGACATTGCTGGAACATCCTGGAACATCTCATTTGTCACACCTCAATTGACAGGTAATTTCACAGCTGATAAAGGGGAATTTAAAGAGATGCGAAAAACAATTGGCAATGTAAAGCACAGGACTGAATAGAGTTGGGGTGGGTGTAAAGGTTTGTTACTCCTTTTTTCTTTGCTATCCCCACTGAAGTGATGTTGAACTGAGTAATGGTGCAGAACTGAGTCAGTCACAGCTTTCTGCTGTTGTTCACTACCTAAATTCAAAGGTGGCACACAAAAAGCATGGCAGGGTTTTGCCAAATTCAATACTTACCAACTGGTGGATGCTGTCAATGGCTCGGTTGTACTTGTCACACAGTCTCTGCATGCTCTCAAAGCTGGGGGGAGAACACAGGGGCAGCTCAAACCAGGCAGATTTGAATGTAAAACCTTGGGCTTTTCCATCCTCTTGGCTAGTAGGTATTTAGGGTTTGCTTCTCTCAGGATATGTAATCACATACATAGATTTAAGACTTTGTTTCCTTTAAATAAAATCCCCAGTAGGCCAGGAGTACATGACAAATAATATTAGTTCCTTTATTATAAGTCATACTTTGAGTACAGCCCTTTTCCTGGTAAACTTCTGTATTCTCAGAACCTCTTCTCCATATTTTCAGCTGCACAACAATTTAAGAGCTCTGCACATTTTTCTCCTTTTTGGTACCATCTCTCCACAATAATCAGCCCTGAGACAAGCAGATGCTTTTCCAGAAATTCACCCTGGGACTGAAAATGCAGACAGAGCCAGCACACAGCCTAAACCATCACCCATCAGGAAAGCCTGGGGATTGCTCCATGGGCTGCCTGGGATTATGGTCAGCCCAGGCAGATGCCCTAATGACACAAGCTGAGAGGATTAAATCAATTCATGTCAGGCCAGGAAAGAAAGTATATTCCTGGGAACATCAATGGTTACGTAACCAGACCCATAGAGCAGCAGCAAAAATAACACAAGGAGTTACAGGAGTGACATCATTAACCACGGGCATTCCCAAAGCTGGGAAGGGATGAGGGGCCAGGGGACATCAGAAGGGACACTTCAGTCTCTTGTGATCCCCAGGGTCACTACACTGGCCAGAACACCTCTCCCACGAGCTCTCCCAGCTGCCTGTGCTTGTTTCCATGCCGGGAAAAGCACGGCTGCAATGGGGTTTGTCTGCATTTCCATAACCTGCTGCTTCTCCTTCACATCCCTGGCTCAGCCCATCTGCTGCCAGGGATTTTTCCAACAAATTTTTTTTCAAGGGAAGAAAAAAGACTGAAATCATTACCAGAATTCCAGTTCATTACTTTCTTGAAAAGCTTCAGGAAGATAGTGGGGAGTGACTTTGGGGAACAGAGGGACTTCACTTTTATTCAGGATTGCTGCCAACCACACTGATGGTCCCCAGTGAAACACACCCAGTGAGGATGCCAGAAGCACAAAAATACAGTAATGCAGCTGCTGGGAGTAATCCACAAATCCAAATTAATGGATTTTAATGACAAGGGATGCTTGACCTTGATTACTCCTTATGAATTTTCCAGGAGGAAGGCAGGGACTAACAAGTCTTTCAATGAAACAATTGAAAATTGAGAGAAGAGGAAGCAATACCTTAAGCAGATCATGACAGAAGTATCTGGCAATGGGGAGGTTTAGGTTGGGAAAGGTTCTTCCCCCCAGGGTGCTGGGCACTGCCCAGGCTCCCCAGGGAATGGTACCAAGGCTGCCAGAGCTCCAGGAGCTCTCAGGGATGCTCAGGGTGGGGTTGTTGGGGTGTCTGTGCAGAGACAGGGGCTGCACTGATGATCCCTGTGGGATCCAACTCTGGATATTCTGGGATTCTGTCCACAGCAATGCAGTTTCATCAGTAAACTTTCTTCTATCAGTTTAATCATTCTGTGGACTTGGATAAATTCAGTCTTTCCCATGAAGGCAATCAGGGAGGTTTTTGTAAACTGCAGCTTGAGCATCCTGCCTTTTCCCAGTGTCAGTGGAGCCAAGTCCATGCACAGAACCTCAGAAGTCTCCACAGACACACCACAGGTCAGGATCTGCCTCTCCCAGCCAGGAGAGGAATATCCCTTCAGAGACATTCATTCTGAACTGTTTGTGGGTATGAACTCCATGGAACTGAGGCACCTCAGAATCCCTCCAACTGCCCACAACACTCCTGGGAATTTCACCTTTGAATTCAGCCCCCAGCCAGCAGGAAGGGGAGGAGGGGAAAGTGCAGCTCCCACTGCCACCCAGCTCTGCCATGGCCTGCTGAGAACAGGAATTCCTGGTTACTACAGGAGCAGGAACCATTGAGATTCCCAGCCTGGCCCTGCTCCAAGGGCGCAGATACCGATCATTGTTTCACAGTGAGTAATTCAACGTACAGCAGAGCTGCACTGGAGCTCGTGGAGTTTCCAATTATGTCCTTAATCCAACTGCCTTTGCCAATGTTGCTGTTACACATTTCCTACCAAAATAACTCCAGCAGAGCCTGAAGCCAGTTCTGAGAGAAAACTTCAGTTGGTAGTGTCTAAGAATAACCAGTTACACACTGGTTCACTACACCCTGAACTCCTGCTGGGAACAAAAACATTCCTCTCACCTTTTTGTATCATAGTCAATTAAAACATAGTTTTCCATAGCAAGCTTGAGATCTGGGATTTCTTCACAGACCCACCTAGAAGGAGAGAAGAAATAATGAATAGAGGTATTTCCAATTAAGTGTAATAAGGTCATTTGTCTCAATTTGGACTGCTTTACATGAAGAGGGGCCACTGCAGCAGCCCTGGGAGCTCACAGTATTGTTAGGAATAAGGCAGACATCATGGGAAACTGCAACAGTTCACATTTGTACTGAATAAACAGCAAGATGCCTGTAGACACTGGCAGGAGCATAAAGCTTCAAAATGAGGTGATAAATGTATTCCACGTGTCTAAAAATACTCAAAGTCATGGCTGATGTTAATCTAACATAAAATGCAGAAGTGCAGCATTTTCAAAGAATTCTGATGCTGCAGGAAGCTTTGACAAGGCTGAATGTGGAGAAGACATTTCCCACAGCAGCCCAAAAGCCCTGTCACCAACCACTCAGTGCCAGGATATTCTCCTCTGGGGAGTGTCTAAACTGCTCTTACACCTTACACACCCAACCAAACCAGATTTTTAGAAGCTATTTTGATAAAAGACCCCTTTGATACTCTGAATTAACACAGCCCTGTGTGTTGTGGCCATCAGAAAGGGGAAGCACATGCCCACTTGCAGTGCATCCAACAATGGCAGCTCACAGGAGAGAGCTTCACTTGTGGAATGGAGGAAGATTAATTCCCTTTAAAGGCAATTTAAAAGCCACAGAAGCTTTGCACACAAATTTCCTCCACAAATATCAAATTGGAAAGCACTGTCAGCATCAGAAAAACCCACATCACAGGATGAATTCCAATAGGAATCACAGAATTTCTTCCTTGTGAACTTAGCTCCATTCTTCACTATTAAAATGGTGAAAAGAAAAAAACACTGACGATCCAACAGTTCTGTTCCTTCTGCCTGATTCACACATGGTTAATAACTACACAGGCCAGTAAAAACCAGAACTTGGACATGTATGGCTGGCTCTCCTCTGGTATCTCACATCTCCCCTAAAAGCACCAGGGCTCTCCCTGCAATCTTCTTACTCTTAAATCCCAGGAACAGGCAGTCAGCAGCTGGACCCTTGTGTCCATTCCAGCTTGGGATATTCCATGACTCCACTGCCTGATGAGATAAAGGCTTCCCTGCAATTCTCTCACCACCACTTTCACAACACTGTGGGCACTTTGCACAAGGCAAAGGCAGCACAAGAGCTTCTGACACCGAGTTCACTCCAGCCTTGGAGTGAAAACAGTTGTGAAACATTGCTTGACCCAACTGCTTCCTAAGGCAGCTTCCCTTTGCCTTCAGCACAGAAAGCACCAACCACTCCAGCCACCCCCTCTGAGCCCCTTGGAAAGGGCCTTCTCCACACCCCAAAAATGATGCCACAAAACCCCAAAAGACAGGATCTTATCCCCACCAGTCCAAGCAAAGTGGCAGCACCAGTGGCAGTGTTTTGTAGACAGAAAAAGAAACTCCTTTGGGAGAAAAATGTTCAGCTCCAGCCTCATTCCACATCCTCTGCCACCCCAGCCCATGGGAAATGCTCTGATTTCAAGCATGTGAGTGATGCTATCAAGCACTTGGCTCTCTCACACTCACACTGGGAGCACACAAGGCTCACTGCTACCTTTTCCTTTGCCATCTGTGACCAAGTTTCAAGCTCAGGTGGTTCTGCAGGTAAAACACCTCCTCCCTCACCTGTATCTGCACCACCCAAGCACTAAAACCTGCTGCAGACACAGCCCTGAGCTGAGCCAAGGGCAGCCTGTGAGGATCTAAAACAGTTAACAAGAGCAGCTTTGTAATGGGGATAACTCATCCTCATCCCTCAGGTGTTTGGGGAATTCGTGTAGCATTTATTAAAAGTTGTTCTTTGGCAAGTCCCCTCCTAATCCTGCTGAAATAACAGCAAGTCACGTTCTGAGAGCCTGTGTTGGGAAATCCTCTGACTTCCTGCTCCTCACAGTTGTCTTTCACCTTTATCCTTCCATTTTCCCCACACTGTTCCAACTCTATCAGCAGGATTAGGAGCAATGCTACAGGGAGATCATTGCCAAACAACCCAAATGCTGCAAGATCACAGCAACAGGGGAAACAGAGAGGGTGGGCAGAGGCAAGATCAAGACATAACACATCAAGCCAAGGATGTTCCCTTAACCTTGGCTGTCCACAGCTCAAATACCAACTGCCACAAGCATTAAAGCTGAACACCACCACTCATTTTTAACTCTGTTCACAACAGAATGGAATATGGCAAGATAAAACAAAATCTCTTTGGCAGGGAGCTCTGTATTGCAGCAAATTCAGCTTAGAAAAATAACTCAGAGCTGCTAAATGGTAACTGCTGCCCTCCTGTGTGTCCTGAGTCCAGCCATCCCTTCCCAGAGCTGCAGTGAGGCACAGGAAGGGTCCCAGGCAGGCTGCACGAGCACTTACCGAATTGTCTCAATAATTTCATGAGCAGCATCATGGTGTTTGTCCTGAAATTAAACAAAAAAAAAAACATGTCAGGTGCTGTTTGTCAGAGGTTTACAGGAATCACAGTGTTTTTAAGGAGTTTACAGGAATCACAGGTTTTTTAGGATACAGGTGCCAAGCATACAGAAAAAGGAGTCTTTGAATTCCACCCATTAAAGCCATCAAAATGAGCCCTCTAAGAAAAAATAAGGCTTAAGGAAATAAATTTCTCAAGTGTCTCTGATTGATATGAATGAACTGTCATTCTACTTATTTCTCTGTCATTCCCTGCAGTCAGGGACTGTGTGGCTGGGGATTATAGGACTGAAGCCTTTGGGATTGTTGGGATGCAGCAGGTACTTGCCTGCAAGTTCCCAATGAACAGCTGATTCCCTTGGCCCAGCATCTGGCACAGGCTCCCAGCTCCAGATGGGCAGTGAGATTCTTGCACAGGGAATGACTTTCCAAAATAAAGCATCCAATAAACAGTGGGAGCAGATGTCAGTGCAGGAAAAACAGCCTCAGAGCACACAGAAAAAGGCCTGGATATGCAGCCCTGCTCATGAACTGAAAGCCAAAACACACCAAACCCTGAGCATCACACATCCACACCAGGGTGAGACGTGGAGGTTTGCTGATTTCATTTGGGAGTTTATTCAGGAGCAACAGAAGCACAAGTGGATTTAGCAAATTATTACAAATTCATGCTAGAAAGAGCTCTTAGAGCTGCATTTATATGCACCATTGTACAAAAAAAGTTCTATTTCAGGGAAGCCACAGGAGTTCCTTATACACATTGATGTATCCAGCCTTAGTTACCAGAGTCCATCTGCACAAAGCTGGGGTTATATTTAGACATTTGTTTCTGAAAGTGGCTTTGACCTTTCAATTAGGAGTCTTGTATCTGCAGCCCTTCCAGAAATACAAGTGCAAAGGCTCCCTCAAATCATTTCCCTTGCTTTGTGCTGCAGAAATGTCATTTCTGTAGAGTTACCAGGGGAAATTCTGTAGCAAAGGGCAGAGGCAGGTAACAAAGCAGAGGACTGGGGGCAGGGGAAGGAAGGGAAGGCAAGAAGAAAACCACTGATGGTTGATAACAGAAAATGTTTGGATTATCTCATTTTCAAGACATGGAAGGACATGATCTGAGTCAAATGGAAGCATTTTCCATCATTATCTCAGCTTTCCTATTTTCAGGAGGAAACACATTTTCCCTTGTATAACCATTCATGCACTTGGGATCAGCCAGGCCTGCAGAAGTTCTCATTCCAAGAAATTTGTACACAGCCCTTTCAATGCCTACTTAAAAATCTCAGGATAAATAGGCAAGAATTTCTGAGGTCTGCCATCCTTCCAGTGCCTTAAAGGGGCTCATAAACAGAAGGGAAAGGAAATTTTAATATGGGGAGTTAGTGACAGGACACAGGGAATGGCTCCCACTGCCAGAGGGTAGGGCTGGATGGGATCTTGGGCAGGAATTGTTCCCTGGCAGGGTGGGCAGGCCCTGGCACAGGGTGCCCAGAGCAGCTGTGGCTGCCCCTGGATCCCTGGCAGTGCGCAAGGCCAGGCTGGACAGGGCTTGGAGCAGCCTGGGATGGTGGAAAATGGAACTAAATGATATTTAAGGTGCCTTCCAACCCAAACCAGTCTGGGATTCTGTACTTAAGCTATGAGAGAACATTATTTTACCAGGAAAAAAAGCTCTTCTCTTCAGACGACAAAAAGTTAACCCCAAATCTAGAAGTCACATGGAAGGCTAAGCCAAGAAAACCAAATTATTCCAGTTACAACACGGAGAAGGAAAAACAGCCAACAGCAGTAGCCAGGACACTTGGGATGGATCACACAGAGCCTGGAGCTGAGCACTGCCCTGGCCACGTTTAACAACCTGCTGCTGCCACAGCAGCACCCCAAACACCACAGAACAGATTTGGGGCTGTGCTTCCCCTGGTCTCCTGGGCTGGCACAGCCCAAACCCTACAGAAAACAGCAGCATCCATAATCCAGTCTCCCAGCAATGTCAGGTAATTCTTTTGATAAATGTTGGCGTAGAAACCAGGGAAGCAACCAAACTGAAACCTGCTCCTGCCTCTCAGTGCACAAATGAAAGAGAATGTGTTCTCTCCTCTTTTCTCTGTGCACTGAAAGGAGGGGACAAGGAGGGAGGAGAACTTCTCTTTCTTCTCATTTCTTATCTGCCAAGTGTAAGAATAACCCAGGACAGCAGCTCATCCATAAACATCTCCCAGAAATGTTCATGTTTCACTCCATGCAGAATTATCCCAGCAGAGCCCCCCTGGGCTGATCCAGCTCTCCCAGTAAACTGTGTTCCTGCAGAGTCACAATCTGCTTTATCAACATAAGCACATTATACCAGAAAAGTGAATTCAGGCTTATTCTGGCACAACCATTTCCTGGGAGGAAGTTCTATTCCCCACTGCTGGGGTTGGACACTTGCAGTGAGAGCAGAGCACACGAGAGACCCCTTGTCCCACAGCTCCTCAAGAAAACACCCTTTAAGTGACTAAAATGGTCTAATTAACAGATTCTTCTGTTTTGGCTTTAAAAAGTAAAAAAATCAAGCTAAAAAACAGTAATAACAAATCAGAATTCACATCTACAACTACAGATCAGCCAATTTAAGTGACTTTGCACAACCTCACATGGAAACTCCAGGCAGAAGGGGCCTTTGAGCTTAGTTTGTGACATTATCTAGGAATAAAGAAATCCAAACCAGTTCCACATCTACTGCTGCTGAACTCCCCATGCTGAAACACTTCCCAAGTTTACTTCACTCTCTAACAGACTTTGGCTGAGCAGAGAAGCTCCCAAGGTCTCAAGCAAGCCTTGCAAAAAAAGAAAAAAATAATAATTAAAAATCCAGTAGGATCTCCTACATTTCTTCAAAGCAGAGCTGGCTGTGGAAAATTGAGGGAAGGGGGAAACATATCTGAAGGGAATACAGAGCAGCTTCTCTTTTCTTAGAGAAACTTCCAGCCCCGTTTCATGATGGTGGTATGATTTAATCAGAAAAGACATTGAACAGCAACAGGCATCACATCTGTGTTCAGGCAACTGTTATGGCACTGGCAAGGAGTCTGAGGCAACCAAAAGGCAAATGGAATAGAAACTGTTGGATTATGCTCTTTTCTGACCCAGAGATGAGACAAGTGAGAGGTGCTTTAAAAACTTTTACTCAATTTTTAGTCTCATGTGAAAGGTGAGACAATACAAATGTTATAATTCATCACAATTAGAAACCAACTATTTCCTAATTACAATACATTACAAACATTTCTTGACTTATCAGTTTTGCCACACCATGCTGTAAATGCCTCAAAGCCAATTATCTAAAATTACCCCTTGTGGGTCCTACTACAATACATCTTTCATAGTTCTATTTCTCCAAAGTACCTAATCTGATTTGTAAGGCCATCCTTTGAAACTCATTTCTAGTTCCATTTCTCTCTCAACAATGTCTGCCTTATTCCATAGCATTTCTATGTCAGCATTTCTTGTCTCAAAGTTTACATACAAACACATCCCATATAAACCTTCTATCAGACTTCTAAAATCCTCTGCAAATCCACCTCCCCAAACCCTGACCCTGCTCCATCAGCACCCCAAGCAGATGCAGTGGTGCAGGGCAGACACTCAGCAGAGCTGGGAGCAGCAGCTTTAACCCGGATAGCCCCAGGGGATGGATGAACACTGAACCCAGCAGCTTGGGAGGATGGATGGTGATTCCTGCCCTGCTGATCAACCTCACCCTGCTCAGCTAACAGCCAGCCCTGCAGCCCCAAAGGTGGCCTGAAGCTTCTCCAGTTCAGCCAGGGCTCTGAGTTTGGGGTTTTTGGCTCAGTTCAGGGGGTTTATATTCTTTTTCCCAGCTGCAGTGCCCATGACTCAGGTTGCAGGCAGGTTGTGCTCGTGTGTCATGCTGGACTCTGACACCCACAGGGCTTTGGCAGTGGAAGCTCCTGGGGAAGAGCCTCCCACACACTCCATCAATGCTGGAATCCCGCGTGCAGGAGCCTTTTGGCCGAGGCTCAAGCAGCCTCTGTGTTCTGTTCCCAGTCACGAGATGAGATGATGCCACCACGGTGCTCCCTGTCACAAAGAGCAGCTCCATTCACCCTCCTCCTGCTCCAGGCTGCTCTCCCTCCCTCTCTCCCTCCTCCCTGCACTGGAGGGGATGGAGCACACTACGTGCTGCTCCTGGCCTGCGTGTACTTTCCAATGTTCCTGTACTTATGTTGTCTGAGAGGCCCTTGGAATCCTCTGAGCCACATAAATGGAAGCTTTTCACAATCAACCTTATCTCTTTAATGTGGAAAGTATTTAAAGTAAAGAGTTGCAGTCTGCAGTAATTATTGAGACTGCCCAAAGCTCTTCACAACAAGTTTTAAACAAACCAAACTTAAACACACATTGAGTTATTGCAGCCAACCCTCTCCAGCTGAACTTTTCACAGAGTTCTGGTCTTCAACCTAAACGCTGAATTTTAAATTGAAACATGAGTTCCCAGAGAAAGTTTGATCATTTTTGCCAAGATATTTCATTGGAAAAAATAACAGAAGGAAAGCAGACACTTTATCAAAAGTCATGTCAAAGAGCATCCAACATATTCTATGGAAAAGTGGAGCACAGTTTCAGCCAGCAGGACTGAACAGCTTCACCCTTCTGATTCTTACAACAGGTTTCCCCAACCACACATTCCTACAACTCCGAGCACAGAGTTTGGAGCCAGGAGCAGCCCCAAGGCTGTAACTGAGCACACCAGTGCCCCCAGCACACAGAGCTGAGTCCTCCTACAGACACCAACTCCTGTTGCCCTTCAGGCCATGGAGGTTGGACCACAGAGCAATTTTTAAGAGTTCAATCTTTCTTTTCACCTCCTCATGAAAAAGACCTTTTGTATCTTGCAGATACAAGGAGCCCTAACATGTCATTTGAAAGCCAAATAAGACAGTGCCCAAAAGCTTTTTCCAAATATGTATATTGAAGCAATCGTTATCCTTTTCTATAATCACATTCTTTGTTCATTAAATCAAATTTTAAAATCATCAATATGACCAGAACTCAGGGTGCTGGCACTGCCCAGGCTCCCCAGGGAATGGTCCCGGCCCCAAGGCTGCCAGAGCTCCAGGAGCGTTTGGACAGCGCTGCCAGGGATGCTCAGGGTGGGGTTGTTGGGGTGGCTGTGCAGGGACAGGGGCTGGGCTGATCATCCCTGAGGGTCCCTTCCAGCTCAGGATATTCCAGGACTCAGCAGCACTCACAGCTCTTTCTCTGCCACCAGGGTGAGAAAACTAAAGCAGCCCCAATAACTCATATTATACACACAGAGATCACGGTGTGCATGACATGATCAGCCCCAGCCACAGCTCAGTTAAGTGTGCACAACTTTCTTCTACAAAGCACCAAATTCCTACTAAAAAGCCAAATCAATCATTTCTACAGAACACTCTTCAAGAGCAAGGTAAGGCACAAATTAGAGTTGGCAACATTTTTGCCACAAGTTAGCTGTTGGAACAGTTTGTAATTCCCCCTGCACACAAAGCCCAATACTCCTCCTCCAGGTGTGGCTGCTTTGGTTACATCAAATCTTCAAACTAACATCCCTTAAGATACTTAAATGGCAAGACTTTGAATTAATTCTGTGTTCCAATACCATATCCCAGGCTCCTGGCTGTGTTTGTACAGAACAGTTAACCCCCCGTGCAACAATCCATAGTCTAAAGTGAATCTATAACTTAAAGCAACAGTTTTAAATGTTCTGGTATCCATCCTCAAACACAAAGAATTTGTTCAGTTAAATTGGGCAGCCAGCACTTGCCTGGAGGCAAGAAACACCAATCCAGTGCCCTTCCAAATTTACATCTTTTTTTTATTTGAGTTCTTCTTACAAAACTGTGCTTAGCCTTGGGGTAAGCCTAAATTGGGGCTTGAGAGTGAACACCATATTTTTCTAAATTTTATTTCTCCACATGCCAAGCTACACCTCATCCACGCTGGACAGGGCTTGGAGCACCCTGGGATAGTGGAAGGTGTCCCTGCCCATGGCATGGGTGGCACTGGATGAGTTTAAGGTCCCTTCCAACCCAAACCTGGGATTTCATGATTCTCTGAAAGAGGGATCTTTGTGAGATCTGATCATCTACACAGCACAGGTAGTGAAAAGGCAGCCCAAAAAGCTTGCAGACCTGAGCAGTAAGCAAATGGTTTTGAAAACCTGGATAAGTTCTTGCAAAAAAAAAAAAAAAAAAAAAAAAAGGAAATACAGCTCAGGCCCCTTCAATCTTTCACTCTCCCACCACCACACAGACTTTTATGACCCCTTATCTCCTCTTCATAGGCAGGAACATTTCTGGGCATAGCTTTGGCTGCCCAGACTAAACTGTCCCACTGCAAAGCAACCCTTGCTCTTTCAGAGCCAGTTCTGGCTCACCAGACCATGCTTCCTCCCCTAAAAACAGGCTAGGTGACCAAAGCAGCTCTTCAGAAATGTGAAAAGCAGCTGTGGTCAAGCAGGGGCAGAGCAGGAGGGACAGACCTCCTGCAGCTTTCCCCTCTCCACCAGATGTGTGAAAACCAAAGCTGAAACAAGCCAGTTACAAATAATTCAATGGCAACCTTGTGTACCTTTTAATGATCTGTCTGGATACACTTCCAGCCCTCCAATGCAACACCAGCTCCTCCCAAATCCTGGACACTGGCCCCACTCATGGATTAACAGAAGTCATTGGGATTTGCCAAATTCTGATCTCCACATGACCCATTTAACTTGCAAAACAAAAGAGGTCAGTCCCACCAGCCCCTGGGTTTAAACAACAGCTTGGTTGCCTGCAGTGGCAGCTCCCTCTCCCCAGGCAGCAGTCCATAAATCCAAAGGAGAGGATGTTACAGCTGCAGACAAGATGGTTAGCAGAGATCAAAAAGATGGATTAGGAAAAGCCAATCAATCTTGCAGAAGGCTGGTGGGACAAGTGCCTCTTTCAAGCCCCTTGCTTCCTTCCATCTGGGGAGGGTGATAAGGGTTTCTCTGGACACCAGGAAAGGCAGCAAGGGCCACTGCAGCTGCAGCTTCCCTGAGAGCCAGGAAAGATCCAGCATCCAGCACAGCACATGGATGCCCTCACAAAACAGGGATTTCAGCCCATCACAAGTTTGTGTTCCTCCTCCCACAGGGTTTAACTTCAATAAACCCACCTAGAGAGACCCACCAGCACAGTCCTCCTGCCCAGGGCAGGTTCATGGCCAACACACCTGAACACAAGAGTCTCCGAAAAGCCAAAGCACTTCCAGCCACTGCAGCAGCCACTGAAGAAGGGAGGATCTCAGGCTCCATGTCCTGCCAGCTCTGCCTTCCAGCACTTTGCATTTTCAGGTGTTTGCCTTGTGCTCAAACGCCAGTTAAGCCTTGAGTAAGTCAAAGGGAAAGCCTCCATGCAGTATTCCACATTGGATAGCAGGTCTTGGTTTAATGCTACCAGATTTTATCCCAAATCAAGATTGTGCCATTTTAGCTTCCTTAGCAACAACCATAGCACAATTTTTCTTACCAGGAGAGACAAGGACCAAAAGCCTCCTCTGAACCACCCAATTACTGTCATTCCCTTAATCAAGAAAGCATAAGGACATTCACAAGAATACATTTTTATTAGAATGTATAAAAAGATATCTCCTGCAGAGAACACCTTGCAACCATCTTACCCTCTCAGTTTCAGGGAAGAAAAGACAAGAGAAGGAAGAGTTCCCAAGACTGCATTTGGAAGCCCATCTCCCACACTGCAGGAAGCAGACAAGCCCGAGGTAGTTTCAGTAGTTTCTAGGTTACTGTCACACAAAACCAACTGGAAAACATAGTGGTCACTATGGCCTCCTTAATGGCTACATAAGGACATTTAAATAAAAAGAAAAGGTTGGTCCAAGGTCCAAAATAAACTAACAAAGGAAACAGGCATTGAGAAAGAAGATCCAAACTGCTCTGGATAATCATTTAGCATGGTTGCAACAGGGACTGCACTTTCACTGCTGCTGCTTCAAGCACAGTAACTCAGTTTTGCCTTGGCACACAGCAATCCCAACTGTTGCTACGGACACTGCACAGATGCAGGAGGGAATGGTTCCCCTGGTAGTGCAGGAGGGGCTGGGTCAATCCATTAACATGCAATCAGCCTGCAGGAGTGTTGGAGGCACACAGGACAGCCACAGCAGGATGAGCCAGACAAAATAAGTAATTCCACTATGCAAAACAGCTTAAAATAATGTTTATGTTAGAATACGTAACATAATGTATTGTAACATAAACATAATACATAGGGGAATGCAATGATTCTGGTAAAACAGCAATTCACTGGTGTGTCCTACTGCCCTCCCAGGTGAGTTTTAGGCAGTGGCACACCCTGCCCACACCAAGGCAGCTGCAGGCAGGGGGCAGATGCTGTGGTGATCCCATGTGCACATGCACAAGCACCCAGCACTGCTCGTTCTGGGACAGAGGGAACTGCTGGGCTTTTACTCCCTGGAGCAAAGGAAGGCAGCCCTGCCACCATTTCACAGCCAGTTTAACCCCACCCAGCCACCTGCCCTGCCACCACTTCCCCAAAAGTCACCTCTTGCTCTGGGCCAGCTCTGCCTGTGCTCACACACAGCAAAGGCAGGGGAGGCCTGAACTAAAACCAAACCTTTGTGGGGTTCTGGCTCAGTTCCCTTTCAACCAGCCCAGTTCACAAACACTGCTCCAAGGGTGAGAGCAGCTCAGCACAAGGGAACAGAGATGACAAGAGTTATTTCTATCTGCAGATGTCCCAGCTGCAAAGCTGCACCCTCCCCAGGAGCCACAGCTGTGCTAGCAGGGAAATATCCCACCATACAGTACAGGAGAGCACAAGGCATCTCTGACCATCCACACTGCCAGAAACAACCCTGCACACAGAACCCAAGGGAAGGAATCAACACACAGCCCCAAAATTGCTGGTGCTGAAAGCAGCCACCACCTCCTTCTCAAGCCCAGGGTCTTCCCACAGCCTCGGTGGGAGCTGGGAGGAAGCTCATGGCACAGCCTGAGCCCCATCTCCTGCAGGGAAAACTGGTGAGACAACAGCTTAAACAGCCACTTTATATTCTGTAAAGATATCTCAGTCTTGGACAGCTCAGAAATTCTGCTCCTACTTAACACACATAAATATTCCACATAACAGAAATTAGCAGTAAAATCTTGTACTCTTTCTGAAGCTCACTGGGCGTGGAGTTTTGTTAGGTACAAAAAAACCCCAAGAATATATATGGGTTTTCCTTTATAAGCTTCAACTTGTGGAGCAGAGCAGTGATCCAGTGGAGGTTCTGAACAGCAGACACCAACTTCCAGCCACCAACCATTTCCACAAGCCATTTTACTTTAAAGACTTTAAACGACCCTACAATATTACAATGCACTCTTTACAGATTGCAGAATTTCAAATGACTGTTTGCTGTAATGACCTGGGGTGGAAGCCAAGATCCACAAAGACTCCAAACCCAGCTCCAGAGGTCAGAGGCCACCCTGGATCTCCCAGCACCTGATCTCCCAGGTCTTGTTGCCAGCAGATGTGGGAACCAGAGGGAACCACCTGCAGCCCAGTGGGAATCCCACTGAGGAATGAATGAGAAGCCTCAAAAGCTCACAGTTGTTAGAATTTTACAAGTGTCAAATATTAATAATATTGCAGAGGTCCAAAAAGTAAATGACACATTAATGACATAACCTCATGAAACTGGCCTTCACAGAAAATAACACAGAAAATAACAAGCACTATTAAAACCCATTCATTTTTACTAAGAAATTTAGTTCAGAAATTTCTGTAGGATTTGGTTCAGAAAAGTTTTCCAATGTTTCATTTATCTGTCTTCAGTAGTTCCTTAGACTTTTCATCCAACACTACAAAGTCCTTTCAGTGTAAATTTTCAGAAAACTCTCATTCACTCGTGAAATGAAACAAACCAAAATACTCTGAACAGGAACTTTTTCGTTATTCACTGATCTCCTCCTATCTATGAAACCATCATTTCCTGCTGTAAAATATACTCGCCCTCTTCCTACACTCTAAAAATAGTCCCTACTTGATTCGATAGCTCTAGCAGCATGTGGCCAACTTTTCTATTCAGTTTTATTTCTTGTTCCTCTTCAGAGTTGGTTTTGTCTTTAATAATTACCATGAAAGTAAATATGTTCACAATTCCTAACATGAACTTTTCCTCCTTCTGTGGATCCTTCTGTCAGGAAGGAGAAAATAATTGAAGCAAAAATACATTGAGACACTTTATGATTATCAATCTGTGATAAAAGACACTGCAAGGGACAAAAAAAATTCACCTCAGCCCTGGTCCTTGTGTTGATCATTACAGTCCAAAACTTTAATCAGACAGTTAAAGGTTAAAGAGGGAAGAAAAAAAAGCAAATCAATGAGAAAGGGGGAAAAGAGGAAGAGTACAAAAGTAGACATATGGATGTCTGGGGAGAAGGGTGATTAAATCCTCCATAAATCTCACATACCAAGAGGTAAGATATTTTGCCTAAATTCCCAGAGGCAACACAATTCAGTCCCATATCTGAGACTTGAAAGGATAATCATCTCCATATATAATAAGGCTGCCACGAAGGACAAGAGCTGGAGCTGCATGTGGGGGCATGGATTTCCCTTGGCACACTGAAAGCTTTCAGTGCTGTGTCCAACTGGAGCTGATGGGTGAATTTTTAGGTAGATAAATTTGAATTGCCTGGGCTGGAACTTTGGCCTGGACAGGAACATTAATCCTCACTCATCTGTTGATGAATGAAAAGGGGGAAAACAAGCAATCTTGGACAGCTACTCTGTCTTTCAACAGTTGCCTTTCAGATAAATCAGTTATATAAAAAAATAAATACTAGTGTGGTCTTTAAGATGCAAGACAAGAGACTAACTTTCACTTTTCAAACTGGGCAAAAAAAAAGTCTGTTAACTGAACTCATGATTTATCTTGTATCCAACGGGTCAGGGCTCGGAACAAAGGAGTTTGAGAACTGAACAAGCACCGATTGTCACTCAGGGCAAGTTCTACTTCAAAGGGTAAAGCCCAGAAGGAAACTGCTCTTCTGTGCTGCCCACGTGCTGCACAATTAACGCTGTAGGGCTCTTGTGCCCCCCAAGAGCACATCCCTGAGTCCCTCTGGCACTGGGGAAAAGGGCAGGAAAAATGATGTAACTGTGCCAGCTCTGTGATCTGCTGGGCAGCAGAGAAACCCGAGTGCTTTTGAAATGACTGAGTCAATATTTCCCAGCTTCACGCTGCGTGCTCTCCCCACTCCAGGTGTTTCTACAACTGGGGAGGGCAGGCAGAGAGAGAGAGAGAGAGGTGCTGAGAAACCGGAACTGTGTTCAAGTGTTCAAACCTCTCCTTCACCAGACAAGCTTTTTCTAAGTGATTTGTCATCCCCACAAGCATTTCCCAACAAGCTGCAGCAACAGGGAAAACCCCCCGGACTCAGCCAGGGCTGCCGAATTTCTGGGCGATTACTCAGGGGGTGAGGAGGTTTTTGCCTGGCAAAGGCAGAGCAACAGTTTCCTCCTCTGCCTCCTCTCCCAGCTGCCCCGGGCAGAACCTGACTCACATTTCACAGGGCAGGGCGGGGGGCCGCCTCTGAAAACACTGCAACATTTCTTTCCTGCCCAGATATTTCCAGCGATCCTGTTCCCAGAGCCGCCCCACACACAGCTCCACAGGCACCAACGCTCCCAACCGCAGGGAGGATCAGGGGGGCTTCACCTTCCCCCTCCAGCACAGGCTGGTCCCAGGGAAAAACCAGGAGCACGTGCAAAATGTGTTTTCCATCAGCTCATCCCACAGGAGGGCAGTGGGGTACGGAACAAGGACCCCAGGGGATGGATCTGTGGCAGAGGGCAGGATGCACAGGACCATCCTCAGCAGCAGGGCAGCTCCAGCCCCAAGGGAACAATTTAGCTCCTCTTTAGGTCCTTCCCAAAATCATCTACAGCACCATTCTATGGCACTCCCACACCTGCCTCGACGCCTGGGAAGTCAAAGCCAGGCATCACAGAAACTCTTCCCAGGAAAGCTGAGTGACACGAACAAAAAAGAGGATTAAATTCGCAGACAAGGATTGTTATTCATCTCCACCGTTGATCTTTAATTTCAAAGGTGACAATCCCCGCTGGGCTGTGATTTTCATTATCACTCCCTGCCCTTGAGGTCTCCCTGCACAGCACATTCCTTTGGTGACAGAATGGTATCAGCTGGATCTTGACAGTAGAGGAAAAAATAAACCCACACCCTGCACCTTCCCACCTGTACAAAATCTAGTAGTAAGAAGCTTGTATCCCATTACTCCCAGTAGCAGCCACATGCACACCTCCAGGTGCAGGGTAATGCTCTGACAACACTCAATTAGAAAATGAGAATTTTCTTGCCATCACAGCTGAGTGGAAAGTCAGCAGTAACGATGAGGAACACAAACAAATAAATTAATTATTCAAGCCAGACCTCTCCTCACAGGTGCTGATTTGGAGGTTTAAGCTCCAGCAGCTCAGGGCAGAGGCACCTCACCCTGGTAAGATACGCACAGTGGCACAACCAGGACTGTCCCCTCCTGGGACAGAGCCAAAAGCTGGAAGAAGGGAATAAAATTGGTAGATGAAAAAAAAATGGTATTACCATTTGGTAAATAGGGCAGAAGATAAATTGTTCCCTGTGAGGGTGGGGAGGCCCTGGCACAGGTTGCCCAGAACAGCTGTGGCTGCCCCATCCCTGGAAGTGTCCAAGGCTAGCTTGGATAGGGCTTGGAACAACCTGGGACAGTGGAAGGGGGTGGAACAAGATGGGCTTTAAGGTCCCTTCCCAGCCAAACCATTCCATGATTCTGTGATCCGACACCCAGAGTACAACCCTACCGGGATCCCCAGGGGCTGCAGGAGTTCCCAGGTGCTGTCAAACTCAGCCCCCTGGCCCTTGCAAGTCCAGCAGGGAGAGGGAAACACAACCCACAACAACCTGATGCACATGGACATTGCAGGGCCTTCCGTGAGAATGCCACCCAGCAGGGATCACAGCACAACAGGCAGATGGCTTATTCTGGACCTGGAAGGGAATTGCACCCTATTGAACATGGCAGGCAGCAAGTCACCTGCAGCCAGCGGGGCCAAGGACACACTGCCACAAGAGCCCTGCACAGGCAGACCCTCCCTCAGCACCTGGCTGTGCCTCCTGTCCCCACTCACACTGACACTGAGCACTGCCAACCTGCAGTGCAGGCCCTAAGGAGAGCAAAGGAATGAAGCACAGTGTCCTTCCTCTCTTTGACACACTGCAAACAGGCTTTTCCACATTCACCAACTCTCTGCTGCAATAGGGTGCAGCCCAGCAAACATGGATTTTGGGGACAATTATCAGCTTCAGCAGCTCTGAACCTCCTGTTGCTCAGCTCTCTGTGCAAACAATCCCTCTCTGGTGCCACAGATGTATCAGCAGAACCCTGCCAGACCACACTGTAGAGCTGATCCACCCCACAACACCCCCACCCTTTTCTCCCTCCTGCACACACGACAGCCTGCCATTCTACACAGGAACTTGTCAGGAGTTCAAAGTACAACCTGAGACATTTCACAGATCAGGCAGGCCTTACTGTGGTATTAAACGAAAAATCTCTACGTTTAAACCTAATCCATATTCAAATTCAACTATAGTAGAAGTCAGAGACAAGAGAATAAACCATTTTAGGAGATGGGCTTTAAGGAAAAAAAATTTAAAACTGCAAGTCTTAAAACTACACAAGGGGACTTCACCCCTTATACCCTTCAGATCTAAATGATGAGTACCAAGTTATGCTTAGCAACACTTGAAGTATGACCAAAAATGCCATCCTCCATCAGCAGTAGTCTATTTAAGACCAGCTAGATCCATTAACTCTGGTCTCTCACCCAAATACTTCCTTTATTCAGGCCTGTATCTTTCGTAGTATCAAAATTAAAATTTTAACACCATACCCCTGGGTCTCTTGACAACCTGGCACCAGCAAAAAGTGGGGCAGATACATGGGAGCCGAGGAGTTAACCAGCACACAAAAGAGTACACTCACTTCAGCTCTGATTAAGCGGGGCAGTCACAAAAACAGAGGTCAACATCAGAAAATATTTTGTGAGTCATGAGGAGAGATTACTCACCATGCACTATTCAACTTACTCATCACAGTGTGGCACGGCCAGCACGGCTCACCACGGCTTCATTAGGGCACCGTGGCCTTTCCTTTGAGGCGGCGGAAGGCGGGGGAAGGAGCCGCACTTTCAGTTTTGTGTGGAAGCCAGTGGGAGGCTGGAGCTGCACCACCGCCGCCGCTCTCTCTCCTCCCACGGCCCTAATTAGACTCGGAGGGAAATACATGTTTCACATCAGCCTCCCCGGCTCTTTTAGCATCCCAACAAGCGCCGGGTTGTCAGCCGGGCTATTATCCGGACTCAGCAGTCTGGAGAGACCCCACTTTTCCTATTATACACGAAATAAGCAGCAGCCCAGCAATAAAGAGACACGGTATTAACCCAGGCGTCATTAATAGGAGAGACCAGCCTTCAACGCAGCAACACTGACGCCGCTAATTTAAGATGTAGTAAGAGCATAAAAATAGCCAAGTTACTCAAGGCAGGGTTACATCACACCACGGAGCCCGGGCACGCAGCAGGTTCACACTACAGAGCCTCGGATGTTGGGAAAGATGACTCCCTGCCACTGCTGCTGCTCTCACCAAAAATAACCTGCCGGGACCGTGAGTTTCCCGTTCCCTTTCCCTACAGCCCGCCTCGGAAAACACATCTCACAGAGTACAACAGGAAGCAACCAGAACGCTGCTAAATAAAACTCCTTGAATCAGCAGTGGTGTGGGGTTTTTTTTGCCCTCCCCTCAGCTATCCCACCTTGCTTCCTCGGAACCACGGGCGGTGAAACTAAGAAATGTTCTGCTTACGTCAAAGCGAGCCGAGCTCTCCCGGCAGCTCGGGGCCGCGCCAGCGCGGGGAAAGCGCGACTGCAGTTCAGCAGAGCACGATGTCAGCAGGCCAAGCGCTGCCACGGACACAGGGATTTGTTTGCAGAGCCCCAGGGTTCAGCCGGAGCCGCGGCCAGCGCCGGGGCGTGCGTGTGTGCGAGCACGCCTTGGCCGCGCCGCAGCGCTGAGCTCCCCGGGGCGCGATGCTGCTCGGCTCCGGGTGAAACATCCACTCGGGAATTACTCTGGAAAGGCTGGCCATGCCAAGCGGACGGTTTAAGGGCAGGATGTTTGGGGTTTGTGGTATTTCTCAGTACATGGGGGGATCACACCCCCACCCCCCGCCCACCACCACCACCACCACCACCATCATCCGCATTTCTGATTAACTGAGAAGAAATTCTATTTATTCTGCCATCCTCAAAACCAGCTGCTCAAGTTTCCCCAAACCAACTAAATCCTTATTTCCCATGCTGCAAAACACACGTTTCACCCTTAAAATAAAGGGCGGGGAGTTAGGTTTTTCGGTTTTTAAGCCCGTAGGAATCTCTGTGAACAGACATAAAACCATCTCTCCCTCCCAGAACAATCCCTAGCCCGCGTAATCTTTAACCTCCGCTTCACACAACCCGCTCGGAGAGGGGGGTGGAGGGGGGGGACACGAGTTAATATTTGGCGAGGAAAACCGAACCCGGTCATCGCTTGTACTTTCAGTTTCTGACAATTTGAGCAGAGCGCGCGCCCGCCAACACTGACAGAGCTGCCCAAACAGGAAAGGCTGCGTTTAACCAGTGTGTGCTGGGAGACACGCCGGGAACAGCACTGCATGGAGGATGTTTTGGAAAAGCACGGCTACAGCAGCAGCCCCGAAAGGCAGGCGGCAGATAGGAGCAGGCAGCCGTCTGCCCCTGCCACGAGCGATATATTCCTAATCACTCACACACAAGCGATTGCCAAAGCGAGCAACAACATCAGCAGTATCAGCTGCCCCAGCCTGTGCGTCCCAGCGTGTTCTCGCCGGGAAACGGCTCACGTACAACAGCACAGCCTGGAACGCAGGGATAATCAACAGTGCCTGCGCCAAGTAAACATATAGAGAGACGTTTTGCCTTTGCAAACTGTGCTCCGAGGGGCTACACGCCGTTAGAGAGAGAAATTGTTCAGGGGTTGATAGGAAGCCTACACACATCCAAAAATACCCTCCCCGGAGCCTTTCGCCTCTCGTGGGATTGTCACTAATTTGAACATGGACATTGTTATCAAGGTCACACATCGCTCGTCCGGGCTCGGGAGAAAGTCAGGCAAGTTAAGGAAAAACGCCGCTCGGTAGCTAAGCAAGGACAAGTGACATTTTATTTGGAAGCACGAGGACTGCGGCTGGCTCGAATTCTACTCGGGATAAATAAAAGGGGAGCTCCAAGGGCACGGCTGGAGGGGAACCGGCGGCAGCCCCAGACACCAGCGCTGCCTCCAGACCCACAAGCGCCGCTGGCCGCTGTTTATTCCCACTCTGCGGCTGGTCCTGGGGTCTCCACGACCACCCGAGGCCATCCATAATTTAAGCGCTATTCCCCCATCCAGAATCCCTGGATTCCACCCCGCTCGCAGCAGCACCGGTTATTAACCAGTTACACGAGCCCAGCGCGAGGAAAACACGAAAACTTTTCATTAACCAGTCCTCCTCCTCCCCGCCCTTCGGTTTAGTCAACCAATTATAAAATGAAATTGGGGATTTGACTTCCAGGCGAGCAGCGGCGGCACCCGGGGCCGGGGCTCCGGGAGGGTTCCCGCACGGGGGGCGATCATCCCGACGGATCCCGGGCAGGGCCGGCGCTGAGGGATCGCCCGGCGAGTGCCAGGGCCGGGGCAGGGCCGGGGGCGCTGACAGGGCGCGGGGCAGGTGCGGGGCCGGGCCATACTCACGTAGACGGGCAGCGGCCAGGGGTACACGGCGGGCTCGGCTCCCACGGGCGACTTCAGCCGCAGCTCCAGCCTCTCGCCCATGTCGGCAGCCGGAGGACGAGGCGGCGGCGGCCCCGCACCATGCTAGAGGGGCCGGCCGGGGCGGGGTGCGGCGGCCGGGCCGGGCCGGGGGCGTGGGCGCGGTGCGGCGG